>JBBYHO010387615.1:5544-27056 GCA_038382025.1 Adansonia gregorii
ACACATTCTCCTCATTGGGATAGATGACTTTGATACTTTGGCTTGATAAGAAAAGCTTTTCTTTCCTTTATTTTTTGGAATCAATGTTAATCTGTCAATTATGACAAACATGGATGCATGTATTAATCTGCTTTTCTTAATGATTGGGCACCATAAACACATTCTCCTCATTGGGATAGATGACTTTGATACTTTGGCTTGATAAGAAAAGCTTTTCTTTCCTTTATTTTTTGTAATCAATGTAATTCTATCAACTGTGACAAACATGGATGCTTGTAATAATATTTTTTTTTTTCATGATTAGGCACCATAAACACATTTTTCTCCTTCGGATAGATGACATTGATGCTTTGTCTCGATAAGAAAAGCTTTGCTCTACTCCATTTTTTGGGATCAACGTTATTTCATCAAATGTGACAAACGTAGATGCACGTAATAGTCTTTTTTTTTCATGACTGGGCACCATATACACATTCTCCTCACTGGGATAAATGATATTGATGCTTTATCTTGATAAGAAAAGCTTGTCATTCCACAATTTTTTGGAATCAATGTTATTCTATTAATTATGACAAGCATAGATGCATGTAATAATACCCTTTTTTCATGAATGGGCACCATTAACACACTTTCCTCATTGGGTTTGATGACATTCATGCTTTGGGTTGATAAAAGAAGCTTTTCTTTCCACCATTTTTTGTAGTCAATGTTATTCCATCAATC
Organism: Adansonia gregorii; assembly: GCA_038382025.1. Classification (NCBI taxonomy): domain Eukaryota; kingdom Viridiplantae; phylum Streptophyta; class Magnoliopsida; order Malvales; family Malvaceae; genus Adansonia; species Adansonia gregorii. The sequence continues at coordinate 6,268 of JBBYHO010387615.1, forward strand.
ATGACAAACATGGATACATGTAATAATCTCATTTTTCTCATGGTTAGGTACCATAAACACTTTCTCCTCATTGGGATAAATGACATTGACACTTTCGCTTGATAAGAAAAGCTTTTGTTTCCTTCATTTTTTGGAGTTAATGTTAATCCGTCAATTGTGACAAACATGGATGCATGTGTTAATCTTTTTTTTTTCTTGATTATGCACAATAAACACATTCTCCTTATTTGGATTGATGACATTGATGCTTTGGCTTGATAAGGATAGCTTTTTTTTCCTTCATTTTTTGGAATCAATATTATTCCGTCAATTGTGACAAACATGGATGCACATATTAATCTCCTTTTTTTTTGTGACTGGCCACCATAAGCACATTCTCCTCATTGGGATAGATGACAATGAAGCTTTGGCTTGATAAGAAAAGCTTTTCTTTCCACCATTTTTAGGAATCAATGTTATTCTGTCAATCGGGACAAGTATGGATAAATGTAATAATATCTTTTTTTTCATGATTGGGCACCATAAACACATTCTCCTCATTTGGATAGATGATATAAATGCTTTGGCTTGGTATGAAAAGCTTTTCTTTCCACCATCTTTGGAATGAATGTTATCCTGTCAATCATGACAAACAAGCATGCACATAATAATCTCTTTTTTTCCTAAAGATTGGGCACTATAAACACATTCTTCTCATTGGGATAGATGACATTGACACTTTACCTTGATAAGGAAAGGTTTTCTTTCCTTCATTTTTTGGAATTAATGTTAATTCATCAATTGTGACAAACATGGATGCACATGTTAATCTCTTTTTTTTTTTATGATTATGCACCATAAACACATTCTCCTTATTAGGATTAATGACATTGATGCTTTGGCTTGATAAGGATAGCTTTTCTTTCCTTCATTTTTTGGAATCAATATTGTTTCGTTAATTGTGACCAACATGGATACACATATTAATCTCCCTTTTTTTTTGTGATTGGGCACTATAAACACATTCTCCTCATTGGGATAGATGACAATAAAGCTTTGGCTCAATAAAAAAAGCTTTTCTTTCCACCATTTTTAGGAATCAATATTATTTCGTCAATTGGGACAAGTATGGATGCATGAAATAATATCCTTTTTTTCATGATTGGGCACCATGAACACGTTCTCCTCATTTGGATAAATGATATTGATGCTTTGGCTTGGCATGAAAAGCATTTCTTTCCACCATTTTTGGAATGAATGTTATCCCGTCAATCATGACAAACATGCATGCATGTAGTAATCTCTTTTTCTTAAAGATTGGGCACCATAAACACATTCTCCTCAATGGGATAGATGACTTTGATGCTTTGGCTCGATAAGATAAGCTTTTCTTTCCTTCATTTTTTGGAATCAATGCTAATCCGTCAATTGTGACAAACATGGATGCACATATTAATCTCTTTTCTTCATGATTAGGCACCATATAGACATTCTCCTCATTGGGTTAGATGACATTGATGCTTTAGCATGATAAGGAAAGCTTTTCTTCCAACCATTTTTTGTAATAAATATTATTTTGTCAACTGTGACAAACACGGATGCACATTCTCCTCATTGGGATTGATGACATTGATGCCTTGGCTTGATAAGTATACCTTTCTTTTCTTTATTTTTTGGAATCAATAATATTCTGTCAATTGTGACAAACATGGGTGCACATATTAATCTCCTCTTTTCTGTGATTGGGCACCATAAACACATTCTCCTTATTGGAATATATGATATTGATGCTTTGGCTTGATAAGAGAAGCTTTTCTTTCCATCAATTTTTGGAATCAATATTATTCCGTCAATCATCACAAAATGGATGCACGTATTAATCTCTTTTTCTTTATGATTGAGAACCATAAACACATTGCCTCATTAGGATAGATGACATTGATGCTTTTGCTTGGTAAGAAAAGCTTTTCTTTCCATAATTTTTTGGAACCAATGTTATTTTGTGAATTGTGGCAAACATAGATGCGCGCAAGAATCTCTTTTTCTTCTTGATTAGGCACCATAAACACATTCTCCTCATTCGGATAGATGACATTGACACTTTCCCTTGATAAGAAAAGCTTTTCTTTCCTTCATTTTTTGGAGTCAATGTTAATCTGTCAATTGTGACAAACATGGATGCACGTGTTAGTCTCCTTTTTTTCGTGATTATGCACCATAAACACATTCTCCTTATTAGGATTGATGACATTGATGCTTTATCTTGATAAAAAAAGCTTTTCTTTCCACACATTTTTTGGGATCAATGTTATTTCATCAATCCAGACAAAAATGGATGCACGTAATAATCTTTTTTTTTATGATTGGGCACCATATACACATTCTCCATATTAGGATAAATGATATTGATGCTTTATCTTGATACGAAAAGCTTTTTTTTCCCTAATTTTTTTGGAATCAATGTTATTCCGTCAATCGTGACAAGTATGGATGCATGTAATAATCTCTTTTTTTTTCATGATTAGGCACCATAAACACTTTCTCCTCGTTGGGATGGATGACATTGACGCTTTCGTTATAAGAATAGCTTTTTTTCCTTCATTTTTTGGAATCAATGTTAATCCGTCAGTTGTGACAAACATGGATGCACATTTTAATCTCTTTTTTTTCATGAATAGGCTCCATAAACACATTATCCTTATTAGGATTGATGACATTGACGCTTTGGCTTGACAAGAAAACTTTACATTCCTTTCATTTTTTGGAATCAATATTATTCCATCAATCGTGACAAACATGGATGCACACATTAATCTCTTTTTTCCGTGATTAGGCAACATAAACACATTCTCCTCATCGGGATAGATGATATTAATGCTTTTGGCTTGGCATGAAAAGCTTTTTTTTCCACCTTTTTTTTGAATTAATTTTATTCCATTAATCGTGACAAACATGAATGCACATATTAATCTCTTTTTCTTCATGATTGGGCATCCTAAACATATTCCCCTCATTAGGATAAATGACATTGATGCTTTAGCTTTATAAGAAAAGATTTTCTTTCCATCAATTATTGGAATCAATGTTATTCTGTCAATCATGAGAAATAAGGATGCACATGTTAATCTCTTTTTCTTCATGATTGAGAACCACAAACACATTTGCTCATTAGGGTAGATGACATTGAGGCTTTGGATTGATAAGAAAAGCTTTTCTTTCCACCAGTTTTTGGAACCAATGTTATTCAGTGAATCCTGGCAAACTTGGGTGTGTGTAAGAATCTCATGTTCTTTATGATTAGACACCATAAACACATTCTCCTCATTCGAATAGATGACATTGACATTTTGCCTTGACAAGAAAAGCTTTTATTTCCTTCATTTTTTGGAATCAATGTTAATCTGTCAATTGTGATAAACATGGATGCACATGTTAATCTCCTTTTTTTCATGATTATGCACCATAAACACATTCTCCTTATTAGGATTGATGGCATTAATGCTTTGGCTTGATAAGGATAGCTTTTCTTTACTTCATTTTTTGGAATCAATATTATTTCGTCGATTGTGACAGACATGGATCCACATATTAATCTCCCTTTTTTTTGTGATTGGGCACCATAAACACGTTTTCCTCTTTGGGATAGATGACAATAAAGCTTTGGCTTGATAAGAAAAGCTTTTCTTACCACCATTTTTAGGAATCAATACTATTTCATCAATTGAGACAAGTATGGATGCATGTAATAATATCCTTTTTTCATGATTGGGCACCATAAACACATTCTGCTCATTTGGAGAGATGATATTAATGCTTTAACTTGGTATGAAAAGCTTTTCTTTTCATGGTTTTTAGAATGAATGTTATCCCGTCAATCATGACAAACATGCATGTACGTAATAATCTCTTTTTTTAATGATTAGGCACCATAAACACATTCTCCTCATCGGGATCGATGACTTTGATGCTTTGGCTTCATATGAAAAGCTTTACTTTCCTTCATTTTTTGGAATCAAGGTTTAATTCGTCAACTATGAAAAACATCGATGCACGTATTAATCTCCTTTTCTTCATGATTGGGCACCATATACACATTCTCCTTATTAGGTTAGATGACATTGATGCTTTGGCTTGATAAGAGAAGCTTTTCTTTCAACCATATTTTGTAATCAATGTTATTCTATTAACTGTGACAAACATGGATGCTTGTAATAATCTCCTATTTTTCATGATTAGGCACCATAAATGCATTCTCTTCTTTAGGATAGATGACATTAATGCTTTGTCTTAATAAGAAAAGCTTTTCTTTCTATCATTTTTTGGAATAATGTTATTTCATCAATCGTGACAGATGTGGATGCACGTAATAATCTTTTCTTTTCATGATTGGGAACCATATACATATCCTTCTCACTGGGATAAATGATATTGATGCTTTATCTTGATAAGAAAAGATTTTCTTTCCATAATTTTTTGCAATCAATGCTATTCCGTCAATTGTGACAAGCATGGATACATGTAATAATACCCTTTTTTTCATGAGTGGGCACCATAAACACATTCTCCTCATTGGGTTAGATCACATCATGCTTTGGCCTGATAAGAGAAGCTTTTCTTTCCACCATTTGTTGTAATCAATGTTATTCCATTAATCATGACAAATATAGATGCATGTAATAATCTCTTTTTTTCATGATTAGGCACCATAAACACTTTCTCCTCGTTAGGATAGATGACATTGATGCTTTGGCTTGTTAAGAATAGCTTTTTTTTACCTTTATTTTTTGGAATCAATGTTAATCCGTCAATTGTAACAAACATGGATGCATGTTTTAATCTCCTTTTTTTCATGAATAGGCTCCATAAACACATTCTCCTCATTAGGATTGATGACATTGACGCCTTGGCTTGACAAGAAAAACTTTTCATTCCTTCATTTTTTGGAATAAATATTTTCCCATCAATCGTGACAAACATGGATGCACATATTAATCTCCTTTTTTCCATAGTTGGGAAACATAAACATATTCTCCTCATTGGGATAGATGATATTGATGCTTTTGCTTAGTATGAAAATCTTTTTTTTCCACCATTTTTTTGAATCAATATTATTCCGTCAATTGTGACAAGCATGAATGCATGTAATAATCTCTTTTTCTTCATGATTGGGCATTATAAAAACATTCTCCTGGTTGGGACAGATGAAATTGATGCCTTGGCTTGATAAGAAAAGCATTTCTTTCCATTAATTTTTGGAATCAATGTTTTTTTGTCAATCATGACAAATATGGATGCATGTATTAATCCCCTTTTCCTCATGTATTAATCCCTTTTTTTTCACAATTGAGAACCATAAACACATTTCCTCATTAGGATAGATGACATTGATGCTTTGGCTTGATAAGAAAGCTTTTCTTTCCACCATTTTTTGGAACCAATGTTATTCTGTGAATCATGGCAAACATGGATGCACGAAAGAATCTCATTTTCTTCATGATTGAGCACCATAAACACATTTTCCTCATCCGAATAGATGAGATTGACACTTTGCCTAGATAAGAAAAGCTTTTCTTTCCTTCATTTTTTAGAATCAATTTTAATCCGTCAATTGTGACAAACATGGATGCACGTGCTAATCTCTTTTTTCTCATAATTATACACCATAAGCACATTCTCTTTTTTAGGATTAATGACATTGATGCTTTGGCTTGATAAGGGTAGCTTTTCTTTCCTTCATTTCTTGGAATCAATATTATTTCGTCAACTGTGACAAACATGGATGCACATATTAATCTCCTTTTTTTTTTAGGATTGGGCACCATAAACAGATTCTCCTCATTGGGATAGATGATAATGAAGCTTTGGCTTGATAAGAAAAACTTTTCTTTCCACTATTTTTAGGAATCAATGTTATTCCGTCAATCGGGACAAGTATGGATGCATGTAATAATATCCTTTTTTTCATGATTGGGCACCATAAACACATTCCCCTTATTTGGATAGATGATATTGATGCTTTGGCTTGGTATGAAAAGCTTTTCTTTCTACCATTTTTGGAATTAATGTTATCCCGTCAATCGTGACAAACATGCATGCACGTAGTAATCTCTTTTTCTTAATGATTGGGCACCTTAAACACATTCTCCTTATTGGGATATATGACATTGATGCTTTGGCTTGGTATGAAAAGCTTTTTTTTCGCCATTTTTTTGAATCAATGTTATTCTACCAATTGTGACAAACATGAATGCATGTAATAATCTCTTTTTCTTCATGATTAGGCATCATAAACACATTCCCCCCATTAGGATCAATGACATTGATGCTTTCCCTGGATAAGAAAAGCTTTTCTTTCCATCAATTTTTGGAATCAAAGTTATTCCGTCAATCATGACAAACATGGATGCACGTATTAATCTTCTTTTCTTCATGATTGAGAACCATAAACACATTTCCTCATTAGAATAGATGACATTGATGCTTTGGCTTGATAAAAAAAGCTTTTCTTTCCACCATTTTTTTGGAACCATTGTTATTCTGTGAATCGTGGCAAACATGGATGCACATAAGAATCTCATTTTCTTCATGATTGAGCACCATAAACACATTCTCCTCATCCGGGTATATGACATTGACACTTTGCCTTGATAAGAAAAGCTTTTCTTTCCTTTATTTTTCGGAATCAATGTTAATCCATCAATTGTGATAAACATGGAAGCACATGTTGATCTCCTTTTTTTTTGTGATTATGCACCATAAACACATTCTCTTTATTAGGATTGATGACATTGATGCTTTGGCTTGACTAGGATAGCTTTTCTTTCCTTCATTTTTTGGAATCAATATTATTCCGTCAATTGTGACAAACATGGATGCACATATTAATCTCTATTTTTTTTGTGATTGGGCACCATAAAAACATTTTCGTCATTGGGATAGATGACAATGAAGCTTTGGCTTGATAAAAAAGCTTTTCTTTCCACCATTTTTAAGAATCAATGTTATTTTGTCAATTGAGACAAGTATGGATGCATGGAATAATATCCTTTTTTTCATTATTGGGCACCATAAACACATTCTCCTCATTTGGATAGATGATATTGATGCTTTGGCTTTGTATGAAAAGCTTTTTTTCCACCATTTTTGGAATAAATATTATCCCGTCAATCGTGACAAACATGCATGCATGTATTAATCTCTTTTTTTTAATGATTGGGCACCATAAACACATTCTCCTCATTGGGATAGATGGCTTTGATGCTTTGGCTTAATAAGAAATGCTTTTCTTTCCTTTATTTTTTGGAATCAATCTTAATCTATCAATTGTGACAAGCATGGATACACGTATTAATCTCCTTTTCTTCATAATTGGGCACCATATACACATTTTTCTCATTGGTTAGATGACATTGATGCTTTGGCTTGATAATAGAAGCTTTTCTTTCAACCATTTTTTGTAGTCAATGTTATTCTGTCAACCGTGACAAACATGGATGCTTGTAATAATCTTCTTTTATTCATGATTAGGTGCCATAAACACATTCTCCTTTTTGGGTAGATGATATTGATGCCTTGTCTTAATAAGGAAAGCTTTTCTTTCCACCATTTTTTGGGATCAATGTTATTTCATCAATTCTGACAAAAGTGGATGCATGTAGTAATCTTTTTTTTTTCATGATTGGGCACCAAATACACGTTCTCCTCATTGGGATAAATGATATAGATGCTTTATCTTAATAAAAAAAGCTTTTCTCTACACAATTTTTTGGAATCAATGTTATTCCATCAATTGTGACAAGCATGGATGCATGTAATAATACCTTTTTTTTATGATTAGGCACCATAAACACATTCTCCTCATTGGGTTAGATGACATTCATGCTTTGGCTTGATAAGAGAAGCTTTTCTTTGCACTATTTTTTGTAACCAATGTTAATTCATCAATTATGACAAACCTGGATGCATGTAATAATCTCCATTTTTTCATGACTAGGCACCATAAACACTTTCTTCTCATTGGGATCGATGACATTGTCGCTTTCGCTATAAGAATAGCTTTTTTTCCTTCATTTTTGGAATCAATGTCAATCCGTAAGTTGTGACAAGCATGGATGTTTTTAATCTCTTTTTTTTCATGAATAGGCTCCATAAACAAATTATCCTCATTAGGATTAATGACATTGATGCTTTGGCTTGGCAAGAAAAACTTTTCATTCCTTCATTTTTTGGAATCAATATTATTCCATCAATCGTGAGAAACATGGATACACATATTAATCTCCTTTTTTTCATGGTTTGGCAACATAAACACATTCTCCTCATTGGGATAAATGATATTGATGCTTTTAGCTTGGTATGAAAAGCTTTTTTTACCACCATTTTTTTGAATCAAGGTTATTCCATCAATCGTGACAAACATGAATGCATGTAATAATCTATTTTTCTTCATGATTGGGCATCATTAACACATTCCCCTTATTGGGATAATTGACAATGATGCTTTGGCTTGATAAGAAAAGCTTTTCTTTCCATTAATTTTTGGAATCAATGTTATTCTGTCAATCATGAGAAACATGGATGCACGTGTTAATCTCTTTTTCTTCTTGATTGAGAACCATAAACATATTTCCTCATTAGGATAGATGACATTAATGCTTTGGCTTAATAAGAAAAGCTTTTCTTTCCACCAATTTTTGGAACCAATGTTATTCTGTGAATCGTGGCAAACATGGATGCGCGTAAGAATCTCATTTTCTTCATGATTAGGCACTATAAACATATTCTCCTCATTCGAATAGATGACATTGACATTTTGCCTTAATAGGAAAGCTTTTCTTTCTTTCATTTTTTCGAATCAATGTTAGTCTATCAACTGTGACAAACATGGATGCACATGTTAATCGCCTTTTTTTCTTGATTATGCACCATAAACATATTCTCCTTATTAGGATTGATGACATTGATTTTTTGGCTTGATAAGGATCGCTTTTCTTTACTTCATTTTTTGGAATCAATATTATTCCGTCAATTATGATAGACATGGATGCACATATTAACCTCCCTTTTTCTGTGATTGGGCGCCATAAACACATTCTCCTCTTTGGGATAAGTGACAATGAAGCTTGGCTTAATAAGAAAAGCTTTTTTTTCCACCATTTTTAGGAATCAACATTATTTTGTCAATCGAGACAAGTATGGATGCATGTAATAATATCCTTTTTTTTATGATTAGGCACTATAAACACGTTCTCATTATTTGGATAGATGATATTGATGCTTTGGCTTGGTATGAAAAGCTTTATTTTCCATAATTTTTTGGAATCAATGTTATTCCGTCAATCGTGACAAGCATGGATGCATGTAATAATACCCTTTTTTCATGATTGGGCACCATAAACGCATTTTCCTCATTGGGTTAGACGATAATCATGCTTTGGCTCGATAATAAAAGCTTTTCTTTCCACCATTTTTTGTAATCAATGTTATTCCGTCAATCATGACAAATATGGATGCATGTAATAATCTCCTTTTCTTCATGATTAGGCACCATAAACATTTTTTCCTTATTAGGATAGAGGACATTGATCTTTTGGCTTGACAAGAATAGATTTTTTTCCCTTCATTTCTTGGAATCAATGTTAATTCGTCAATTGTGAGAAACATGGATGCACATTTTAATCTTTTTTTTTCATGAATAGGCTCCATAGACACATGCTCCTCATTAGGATTGATGACATTGATGCTTTGGCTTGACAAAAAAAGCATTTCATTCCTTCATTTTTTGGAATCAATATTATTCCATCAATCGTGACAAATATGGATGCACATATTAATCTCTTTTTTTTCGTGATTGGGCAACATAAACACATTCCCCTCATTGGGATAGATGATATTGATGCTTTTTTTCCACCATTTTTTTGAATTAATGTTATTCTGTCAATCGTGACAAACATTAATGCATGTAATAATCTCTTTTTCTTCAAGATTGGGCATCACAAACACATTCTCCTTATTAGGATAGATGACATTGATGCTTTGGCTTGATAAGAACAGCTTATCTTTCCATCAATTTTTGGAACCAATGTTATTTCGTCAATCATGACAAACATGGATGCATGTATTAATCTCCTTTTCTTCATGATTGACAACCATAAACACATTTCCTCACTAGAATAGATGACATTGATGCTTTGGCTTGATAAAAAAAGCTTTTCTTTCCACCATTTTTTTGAACCAATGTTATTCTGTGAATCGTGGCAAACATGGATGTGCATAATAATCTCATTTTCTTTATGATTGGGCACCATAAATAGATTTTCCTCATTCAGATATATGACATTGATGCTTTGCCTTGATAAGAAAAGATTTTCTTTCCTTCATTTTTTGGAATCAATGTCAATCCGTCAATTGTGACAAACATGGATGCACATGTTAATCTCTTTTTTTTTTCATGATTATGCACCCTAAACACATTCTCCTTATTAGGATTGATGACATTGATGCTTTGGCTTGAAAAGGATAGCTTTTTTTTCCTTCATTTTTTGGAATCAATATTATTCTGTTAATTGTGACAAACATGGATGAACATATTAATCTCCTTTTTTTATGATTGGGCACCACAAAGACATTCTCCTCATTAGGATAGATGACAATAAAGCTTTGGCTTGATAAGAAAAGCTTTTCCTTCCACCATTTTTAGGAATCAATGTTATTCTGTCAATCAGGACAGGTATGGATGCATGTAATAAAATCCTTTTTTTCATGATTAGGCACCATAAACACATTCTCCACATTTGGATAGATGATATTGATGCTTTGGCTTGGTATGAAAAGCTTTTCTTTCCACCATTTTTGGAATGAAGGTTATCCTGTCAATCATGACAAACATGCATGCTTGTAATAATCTCTTTTTTTTTTAAATGATTGGCTACCATAAACACATTTCCCTCATTCGGTTAGATGACATTGATGCTTCGGCTTGATAAGAGAAGTTTTTTTTAACCATTTTTTGTAATCAATGTTATTCTGTCAACTGTGACAAGCATGGTTGATTGTAGTAATCTTGTTTTTTTTCATGATTAGGCACCATAAATACATTCTCCTTTTTGGGATAGATAACATGGATGCTTTGTCTTGATAAGAAAAGCTTTTCTTTCCACCATTTTTTGGGATCAATGTTATTTCATCAATTATGACAAACGTGGATGCAGATGATAATTTTTTTTCTTTCATGATTAGGCACCATATACACATTCTGCTCATTGGGATAAATGATATTGATGGTTTATCTTTATAAGAAAAGCTTTTCTTTCCTCAATTTTTTAGAATCAATGTTATTCTGTCAATCGTGACAAGCATGGATGCATGTAATAATACCCTTTTTTCATGATTGGGTGCCATAAACACATTCTCCTTATTGGGTTAGATGACAATCATCCTTGGGCTTGATAAAAGAAGCTTTTCTTTCCACCATTTTTTGTAATCAATGTTATTCTGTTAATCATGACAAACATAGATGCATGTAATAATCTCCTTTTCTTCATGATTAGGCACCATAAACACTTTCTCCTCATTGAGATAAAGGACATTGATGCTTTGGCTTAATAAAAATAGCTTTTTTCTCTTTCATTTTTTTGAATCAATGTTAATCCATCAATTGTGACAAACATGGATGCACGTGTTAATCTTTTTTTCTTCATGATTGTGCACCGTATACATATTCTCCTCATTGGGTTAAATGACAGTGATGCTTTGGCTTGATAGAAGAAGCTTTTCTTTCAACCATTTTTTGTAATCAATGTTATTCTGTCAATTGTGACAAACATGGATGCTTGTAAGAGTCTCCTTTTTTTTCATGATTAGGCACCATAAGCACATTCTCTTCTTTGGGATAGACGACGTTGATGCTTCATCTTGATAGGAAAAGCTTTTCTTTGCACCACTTTTTGGGATCAATGTTATTTCATCAATTGTGACAAACGCGGATGCACATGATAATCTTTTTTCTTTCATGATTGGGCACCATATACACATTCTACTCATTGGGATAAATGATATTGATGCTTTATCTTGATAAGAAAAGCTTTTCTTTCCATAATTATTTGGAATCAACGTTATTCCATCAATCGTGACAAGCATGAATGCATGTAATCATACCCTTTTTTCATGATTGGGCAACATAAACACATTCTCCTCATTGGGTTAGGTGATATTCATGCTTTGGCTTGATAAAAGAAGCTTTTCTTTCCACTATTTTTTGTAATCAATGTTATTCCATCAATCATGACAAACATGGATGCATGTAATAATCTTCTTTTTTTCATGATTAGGCACCATAAACACTTTTTCCTCGTTGGGATAGAGGACATTAATGCTTTGGCTTGATAAAAATAGCTTTTCTTCCTTCATTTTTTGGAATCAATGTTATTCCGTCAATTGTGACAAACATGGATGCACGTTTTAGTCTCTTTTTTTCATGAATAGGCTCCACAGGCACATGCTCTTCATTAGGATTGATGACATTGACGCTTTGGCTTAACAAGAAAAACATTTCATTCCTTCATTTTTTGGAATCAATATTATTCCATCAATCGTGAGAAACATGGATGCACATATTAATCTCCTTTTTTCCGTGATTGGGCAACATAAACACATTCTCCTCATTAGGATAGATGATATTGATGCTTTCGCTTGGTATGAAAAATTTTTTATTACACCTTTTTTTGAATCAATGTCATTCCGTCAATCGTGACAAACATGAATGCATGTAATAATCTCTTTTTCTTCAAGATTGGGCAGCATAAACACATGCTCCTCATTAGGATTGATGACATTGACACTTTGGCAAACATTGATGTTTTGGCTTGATAAGAAAAGCTTTTCTCTCCATCAATTTTTGGAATCAATGTTATTCCATCAATCATGACAAACAAGGATGCACGTATTAATCTCCTTTTCTTTATGACTGAAACCATAATCACATTGCCTCATTAGGGTAGATGACATTGATGTTTTGGTTGGATAAGAAAAGCTTTTCCTTCCACCATTTTTTGGAACCAATGTTATTCTGTGAATCGTGGCAAACATGGTTGCACCTAAGAATCTCATTTTCTTCATGATTGGGCACCATAAACACATTCTCCTTATTCGGATAGATGACATTGACACTTTGCCTTAATAAGGAAAGCTTTTTTTTCCTTCATTTTTGGGAATCAATGTTAATCCGTCAATTGTGACAAACATAGATGCGTGTATTAATCTCTTTTTCTTCATGATTGGCCCCCGTATACACATTCTCCTCATTGGGTTAGATGACATTGATGCTTTGGCTTGATAAGAGAAGCTCTTCTTTCAATCATTTTTTGTAATCAATGTTATTTTGTCAATCGTGACAAATATGGATGCATGTAATAATCTCTTTTTTTTCATTATTAGGTGCCATAAACACATTCTCCTCTTTGGGATAGATGACATTGATGCTTTGTCTTTATAAGAAAAGCTTTTCTTTCCACCTTTTTTTGGGATCAATGTTATTTCATCAATTGTGACAAATGTGGATGCATGTAATAATCTTTTTTTTCATGATTGGGCACTATATACACATTCTCCTCATTTGGGATAAATGATATTGATGCGTTATCTTGATAAGAAAAGCTTTTCTTTCTATAATTTTTTAGAATCAATGTTATTCCGTCAATCGTGACAAACATGGATGTTTGTAATAATACCTTTTTTTCATGATTGGGCACCATAAACACATTCTCTTCATTAGGTTAGATGACATTCATGCTTTGGCTTGATAAGAGAAGCTTTTCTTTCCACCATTTTTTTGTAATCAATGTTATTCCGTCAATCAAGAAAAACATGGATGCATGTAATAATCTCATTTTTTTCATGATTAGGCAGCATAAACATTTTCTCCTCATTGGGATAGAGGACATTGATGCTTTAGCTTGATTAGAATAGCTTTTTTTCCTTCATTTTTTGGAGTCAATGTTAATCCCTTAATTTTGACAAACATGGATGCACGTATTAATCTCCTTTTCTTCATGATTGGCCACCGTATACACATTCTCCTTATTGGGTTAGATGACATTGATGCTTTGGCTTGATAAGAGAAGCCTTTCTTTCAACCATTTTTCATAATTAGTGTTATTTTGTCAACCGTGACAAACATGGATGCTTATAATAATCTACTTTTTTTCATGATTAGGCACCATAAACACCTTCTCCTCTTTGGGATAGATGACATTGATGTTTTGTCTTGATAAGAGAAGCTTTTCTTTCCACCATTTTTTGTAATCAATGTTATTCCTTCAATCATGACAAACATGGATGCATGTAATAATCTCCTTGTTTTCATGATTAGGCGCCATAAACACCTTCTCCTCATTAGGATAGAGGACATTGATGCTTTGGCTTGATATGAATAGCTTTTTTTTCCTTCATTTTTTGGAATCAATGTTAATCCGTCAATTATGACAAACATTCATGCACGTTTTAATCTCCTTTTTTCATGAATAGGCTCTATAAACACATGCTCCTCATTAGGATTGACGACATTGACGCTTTTACTTGACAAGAAAAGCTTTTCATTCCTTTATTTTTTTTGGAATCAATATTATTCCATCAATCATAATGAACATGGATGCATATATTAATCTCATTTTTTCTGTGATTGGGCAACATAAACACATTCTCCTCGTTGGGATAGATGATATTGATACTTTGGCTTGGTATGAAATGCTTTTTTTTTCCACTATTCTTTTGAATCAATGTTATTCCGTCAATCGTGATAAACATGAATGCATGTAATAATCTCTTTTTCTTCATGATTGGGCATCACAAACAAATTCTCCTCATTAGGATAGATGACATTGATGCTTTGGCTTGATAAGAATAGCTTTTTTTCCACCATTTTTTGGAACCAATGTTATTCTGTGAATCGTGGGAAACATGGATGCACCTAGGAATCTCATTTTCTTCATGATTGGGCACCATAAACACATTTTCCTCATTCGGATAGATGACATTGACACTTTGCCTTGATAAGAAAAGCTTTTCTTTCCTTCATTTTTTGGAATCAAAGTTCATCTGTCAATTATGACAAACATGGATGCACGTGTTAATCTCTTTTTTTTCATGATTATGCACCATAAACACATTCTCCTTATTAGGATTAATGACATTAATGCTTTGGCTTGATAAGGATAGCTTTTCTTTCCTTCATCTTTTGGAATCAATATTATTGTTTCAATTGTGACAAACATGGATGCACATATTAATCTCCTTTATTTTATGATTGGGCACCACAAGCATATTCTCCTCATTAGGATAGATGACAATGAAGCTTTGGCTTGATAAGAAAAGCTTTTTTTTCCACCATTTTTAGGAATAAATGTTATTCCGTCAATCGGGACAAGTGTGGATGCATGTAATAATATCCTTTATTTCATGATTGGGCACCATAAACATATTCTTCTCATTTGGATAGATGACATTGATGCTTTGGCTTAGCATGAAAAGCTTTTATTTCCACCATTTTTGGAATGAATGTTATCCCGTCAATCGTGACAAACATGCATGCATAAAATAATCTTTTTTTTTCATGACTGGGCACCATATACACATTCTCCTCATTGGGATAAATGATATTGATGCTTTATCTTGATAAGAAAAGCTTTTCCTTCCACAATTTTTTGGAATCAACTTTATTTCGTCAATCGTGACAAGCATGGATGCATGTAATAATACTTTTTTTTTGTGATTTAGCACCATAAACACATTCTCCTCATTCAGTTAGATGACATTCATGCTTTAGCTTGATAAGAAAAGCTTTTCTTTCCACCATTTTTTGTAATCAATCTTATTTTGTCAATCATGACAAACATAGATGCATGTAATAATCACCTTTTCTTCATGATTAGGCATCATAAACACTTTTTCCTCATTGGGATAGAGGACATTGGTGGTTTGGCTTGATAAGAATAGCTTTTTTCCCTTCATTTTTTGGAATCAATGTTAATTCGTCAATTGTGACAAACATGGATGCACGGTTTAATCTCCTTTTTCATGAATAGGCTCCATAAACACATGCTCCTCATTAGGATTGATGACATTGACGCTTTGGCTTGACAAGGAAAACTTTTCATTCCTTCTTTTTTTGGAATCTATATTATTCCATCAATCATGACAAACATGGATGCCCATATTAATCTCCTTTTTCTTATGATTGGGCAACATAAATATATTCTCCTCATTGGGATAGATGATATTGATGCTTTAGCTTGGTATGAAAAGCTCTTTTTCCACCATTTTTTTGAATCAATGTTATTCTGTCAATCGTGACAAATATGACTACGTGTAATAATCTCTTTTTCTTCAGGATTGGGCATCATAAAAACATTCTCCTCATTAAGATAGATGACATTGATGCTTTGGCTTGATAAGAAAAGATTTTCTTTCCATCAATTTTTAGAATCAATGTTATTCCGTCAATCATGAAAAACATGGATGCACGTTCATGATTGAGAACCATAAACACATTTCGTCATTAGGATAGATGACATTGATGCTTTGGCTTGATAAGACAAGCTTTTTTTTTCCACCATTTTTTGGAACCAATGTTATTATGTGAATCATGGCAAACATGGATGTGCATAAGAATCTCATTTTCTTCATGATTAGGTACCATAAGTACATTCTCCTCATTCAGATAGATGACATTGACACTTTGCCTTGATAAGAAAAGCTTTTCTTTCCTTTATTTTTTTGAATCAATGTTAATTTGTCAATTGTGACAAACATGGATGCATGTGTTAATCTCCTTTTTTCATGATTATGCACCACAAATACATTCTCCTTATTAGGATTGATGACGTTGATGCTTTGGCTTGATAAGGATAGCTTTTCTTTCCTTCATTTTTTTGGAATCAATATTATTCTGTCAATTGTGACAAACATGGATGCACATATTAATCTCCTTTTTTTATGATTGGGCACCACAAACACATTCTCCTCATTGGGATAGATGAAAATGAAGCTTTGGCTTGATAAGAAAAGCTTTTCTTTCCGCCAATTTTAGGAATGAATGTTATTCCGTCAATCGGGACAAGTATGGATGCATGTAATAATATTTGTTTTTTCATCATTAGGCACCATGAACACATTCTCCTTATTTGGATTGATGATTCGATACTTTGGCTTGGTATGAAAAGCTTTTCTTTCCGCCATTTTTGGAATGAATGTTATCCCGTCAATCGTGACAAACATGCATGCACATAATAATCTTTTTTTCATGATTGGGCACAATATACACATTTTTCTCATTGGGATAAATGATGTTGATGCTTTATCTTAGTAAACAAAACTTTTCTTTCCATAATTTTTTGGAATCAATGTTATTCCGTCAATCATGACAAGCATGGATGCTTGTAATAGTACCTTTTTTCATGATTGGGCACCATAAACACATTCTCCTTATTGGGTTAGATGACATTCATGCTTTGGCTTGATAAGAGAAGCTTTTCTTTCCACCATTTTTTGTAATCAATGTTATTCCATCAATCATGGCAAACATGGATGCATGTAATAATCTCGTTTTTTTTATGATTAGGCACTATAAACACTTTCTCCTCGTTATGATAGAGGACATTGATGCTTTGGCTTAAAAGAACAGCTTTTTTTTCTTTCTTTTTTTGGAATCAATGTTAATCCGTCAATTGTGATAAACATGGATGCACGTTTTAATCTCCTTTTTTCATGAATAGGCTCTATAAACACATGCTCCTCATTAGGATTGATGACATTGATACTTTGGCTTGACAAGAAAAACTTTTCATTCCTTTATTTTTTTTGGTATCAATATTATTCCATCAATTGTGACAAACATGGACGCACATATTAATCTTTTTTTTTTGTGATTAGGCAACATAAACATATTCTCCTCGTTGGGATAGATGATATTGATGTTTTGGCTTGGTATGAAAACTTTTTTTCCACCATTTTTTTGAATCAATGTTATTTTGCCAATCATGACAAACATGGATGCATGTATTAATCTCCTTTTCTTCCTGATTGAGAACAATAAACACATTTTCTCATTAGGATAGATGACGTTGATGCTTTGCCTTAATAAGAAAAGCTTTTCTTTCCCCTATTTTTTGGAACCAATGTTATTTTGCAAATCGTGGGAAACATGGATGCGCAAAAGAATCTTATTTTCTTCATGATTGGCCACCATAAACACATTCTTCTCACTCGGATAGATGACATTGACACTTTGCCTATATAAGAAAAGCTTTTCTTTCCTTTATTTTTTGGAATCAATGTTAATCCATCAACTGTGACAAATGTGGATGCACGTGTTAATCTCTTTTTTTTCATGATTATGCACCATAAACACATTCTCCTTATTAGGATTGATGACATTGATGCTTTGGCTTGATAAGGATAGCTTTTCTTTCCTTCATTTTTTGGAATTAATATTATTCTGTCAATTGTGACAAACATGGATGCACACATTAATCTCTTTTTTTTGGTGATTGGGCACCACAAACATATTCTCCTTATTGGGATAGATAACTATGAAGCTTTGGCTTGATAAGAAAACCTTTTCATTCCCTCATTTTTAGGAATCAATGTTATTTTATCAATTGGGACAAGTATGGATGCATGTAACAATATCCTTTTCTTCATGATTCGGCACCATAAACACATTCTCCTTATTTGGATAGATGATATTGATGCTTTGGCTTGGTATGAAAAGCTTTTCTTTCCACCATTTTTGGAATAAATGTTATCCCGTCAATCATGACAAACATTCATGGACGTAGTAATCTCTTTTTTTTTAATGATTGGGCACCACAAACGCATTCTCCTCATTGGGATAGATGACTTTGATGCTTTGCCTTGATAAGAAAAGCTTTTCTTTCCTTCATTTTCTGGAATCAATGTTAATCTGTCAATTGTGACAAACGTGGATGCACATAATAACCTTTTTTTTTCATGATTGGGCATCTTATGCACTTTCTCTTCATTGAGATAAATGATATTGATGCTTTATCTTAATAAGAAAAGCTTTTCTTTCCACCATTTTTTGGAATCAATGTTATTCCGTCAATCGTGACAAGCATGGATGCATGTAATAATACCTTTTTTTCATGATTGGGCACCATAAACACATTCTCCTCATTGCGTTAAATGACATTCATGCTTTGGCTTGATAAGAGAAGCTTTTCCTTCCACCACTTTTTGTAATCAATGTTATTCCGTCAATCATAAAAAAAATGGATGCATGTAATAATCTTTTTTTTTCATGATTAGGCACCATAAACACTTTCTCCTCATTGGGATAAAGGACATTGACACTTTGGCTTAATAAGAATAGCTTTTTTTCCTTCATTTTTTGGAATCAATGTTAATCCGTCAATTGTGATGAACATGGATGCACGTTTTAATCTCCATTTTTCATGAATAGGCTCTATAAACACATGCTCCTCAGTAGGATTGATGACAATGATGCTTTGGCTTAACGAGAAAAACTTTTCATTCCTTCATTTTTTTGGAATCAATATTATTCCATCAATCGCGACAAACATGGATGGACATATTAATCTCTTTTTTTCCATGATTAGGCAACATAAACACATTCTCCTCATTAGGATAGATGATATTGATGCTTTGGCTTGGTATGAAAAGCTTTTTTTTCACCAATTTTTTGAATCAATGTTATTCAGTCAATCATGGCAAACATGAATGCATGTAATAATCTCTTTTTCTTCACGACAGGGCATCATAAACACATTCTCCTCATTGGGATAGATGACATTGATGCTTTGGCTTGATAAGAAAATCTTTTCTTTCCATTAATTTTTGGAATCAATGTTATTCCGTCAATCATGACAAACATGGATGCACGTATTAATCTCCTTGTCTTCATGATTAAGAACCATAAACACATTTCCTCATTAGGATAGATGACATTGATGCTTTGGCTTGATAAGAAAAGCTTTTCTTTCCACCATTTTTTGGAACCAACGTTATTCTTTAAATTGTCATAAACATGGATATGCGTAAAAATCTCATTTTCTTCATGATTGGGCACCATAAACACATTTTCCTCATTTGGATAGATGATGCTGACACTTTGCCTTGATAAGAAAAGCTTTTCTTTCCTTCCTTTTTTGGAATCAATGTTAATCCGTCAATTGTGACAGACATGGATGCACGTGTTAATCTCTTTTTTTTCATGATTATGCACCATAAACACATTCTTCTCATTAGGATTGATGACATTGATACTTTGGCTTGATAAGGATAGCTTTTCTTTCCTTCAATTTTTAGAATCAATATTATTCCGTTAACCGTGACAAACATGGATACACATATTAATCTTTTTTTTTGATTGGGCACCACAAACACATTCTCCTCATTGGGATAGATGACAATGAAGCTTTGGCTTGGTAAGAAAAGCTTTTCTTTCCACCATTTTTAGGGATCAATGTTATTTTGTCAATCAGGACAAGTATGGATGCATGTCATAATATCCTTTTTTTCATGATTGGGCACCATAAACACATTCTCCTCATTTAGATAGATGATACTGATATTTTATCTTGGTATGAAAAGCTTTTCTTTCCACTATATTTCTTATGAATCCAAAGCATCAATACCATTTATCCCAATAAGGAGAATGTGTTTATGATGCCTAATCATGAAATGTAAGGAGATTACGATGTGAATTCGTGTTTATCCCAATTGAAAAATGAACTTTAATTCTTAAAATGGTAGAAAAAGATGTATTTCTTTTG
>JBBYHO010387726.1:0-54562 GCA_038382025.1 Adansonia gregorii
TGATTAATTTTAAAGTCTAAATCCATAATCTAATATGTGTTTTAATCTTTCCTGATGCAAAGAAATGAGTTAAAGTCATGTTTTGGATCAATGGTGGATAAGTCAAAATTGCCCGGACCGTGAAAAAGGCCTGTATGTATCGATACATTTGGTCTGAAAACCTTGATAGTATCGATACAATAACATTGTATCGATACTATGAACCATTGTATCGATACTGTAAACCACTGTATCGATGCATGCTGATTTTTATTGATACATTCCTTTACAGAATGCATGTTTGGGTCCTGGCATGGTCTAGTACCGATACATGAGATCCTGTATCGATACAGGGACCTATGTATCGATACAGGAGGCATTTCAAATTTTGGCGCGTTAGAGCATTGTATCGATACATTAGAACCATGTATCGATACATTTAATAAAATTATTAATTTTCTTGATTCTTTTGTCCCCGGATGCCTTGAACTCCATCATTTGATGCCACATCTTCGCATTTACGTTTGATATGATCCCTAGGACTTCTTGACATCCTAAAAATACTTTTTTGCCGGGCGACAGTGTCCCTTCTTACGTCCATGTTCCAGATTGCTTAAAAATTAGCCCGGACAAAATAAGGTGTTTACACTTACGAAACCAAAGCATCAATATCATGTATCCCAATGAGATGAACATTATTGTAGTGCCAATAATAAAAAATCAAGATTATTACAGGTATCCAAGTTTGTATCATTTCATGGATCGACTTTTATTATAAGGGAAATGGTGGAAAGAAAACTTTTTCTTGCAAATCCAAAGCATCAATATTGTGTATCCTCATATGGAGAACATGATTGTAGCTCCCATAACAAAAAGAATGAAGATTATTAAGAGTATCCAACTTCACGAATGAACTTTAATCATAAGGAAAATGGTGGAAAAAAAAGCTTTTCTTGCCGAATCGAAGCATCAATATCATGCATCCCAATGAGAAGAATATGGTTGTAGTGCCAATAATAAAAAGAATATAGATTTGTAGAAGTATCCAAGTTTGTATAATTTCATGGATAAACTTTGTTTATAAGGGAAATGGTGGAAAAAAATCCTTTTCATGTAGATCAATGCATCAATGTCATGTATCCCAATGAGGTGAACATGATTCTAGTGCCAATAACAAAAAGAATCATGATTATAGCAAGTATCCAAGTTTGTATCATTTCATGGATAAACTTTGATTATAAGGGAAATGGTGGAAAGAAAACCTTTTCTTGCATATCCAATTCAATATCGTGTATCCCAATAAGGAAAGCATGATTGTAGTGCCAATAACCAAAAGAATCGAGATTATTGCTAGTATCAAAGTTTGTATCATTTCATGGATGAACATTGATTATAAGGGAAATGGTGGAAAGAAAAGCTTTTCTTGCAAAACAAAAGCATCAATATCGTGTATCCTAGTGAGATGAACATGATGGTAGTGCCAATAACTAATAAAATCAAGATTATTACTAGTATCCACATTTCCATCACGTCATCAATGAACATTGATTATAAGAAAAATGGTGGGAAAAAATGCTTTTCCTACCAAGCCAAAAAATCAAAATTGTGTATCCTAATGAGATGAACATGACTGTAGTGCCAATAACAAGAAGAATCAAGATTATTACAGGTATCTAGGTTTGTATCATTTTATGGATGAACATTGATTATAAAGGAAATGGTGAAAAGAAAAGGTTTTCTTGTAAATCCTAAGCATCAATATCATGTCTCCCAATGTGGAGAACATGACTGTAGTGCCCATAACCAAAATAATAAAGATTATTAAAAGCATCCAAGCATGTCTCATTTAGCGATTGAACTTTAATTGTAAGGGAAATGGTGGAAAAAAAGCTTTTCTTACTAAACCAAAGCATCAATATCAGGTATCCCAATAAGGTGAACATGATTGTAGTGCCAATAACAAAAAGAATCGAGATTATTGTAAGTTTCCTAGTTTGTATTATTTCATGGATAAACTTTGATTATAAGGGAAATGGTGGAATGAAAAATTTTTCTTACCAAACCAAAGCATCAATATCATGTATCCTAAGGAGATAAACAAGATTGTCATGCCAGTAATAGAAAGAATCGAGATTATTACAAGTATCTTAGTTTGTATCATTTCATGGATGAACTTTGATAATAAGGGAAATAGTGGAAAGAGAACCGTTTCTTGCAAATCCAAAGCACCAATATCATGCATCCCAATATGGAGAACATGATTGTGGTGCCCATAACAAAAAGAACGGAGAATATTAATAGTATCCAAGTTTGTCTCATTTCATGAATGAACATTAATTATAAGAAAAATGGTGGAAACAAAAGCATTTCTTGCCAAACCTAATCAACAATGTCATGTATCCCACTAAGGTGAACATCATTGGAGTGCCAATAACAAAAAGAACCGAGATTATCATAAGTATCCAAGCTTATATCAATATCATGAATCCCAGTGAGGTGAACATGATTATAGTGCCAATTTAAAAAAGAATCGAGATTATTGCAAGTATCTAAATTTGTATCATTTCATGGATGAACTTTGATTATAAGGAAAATAATGGAAAAAGAAGATTTTCTTGCCAAACCAAAGCATCAATGTCGTGTATTCCCTAATAAGATGAACATGATTAGAGTGCTAATAACAAAAAGAATTAAGATTATTACAAGTATCTAAGTTTGTATCATTTCATCGGTGAATTTTGATTTTAGGGAAAATGGTGGAAATAAAAGCTTTTCCTCCAAAATCAAAGCATCAATATCATGTATCCCAATGAGATAAACATGATTGTAGTGCCAAAAACAAAAAAAGTCAAAATTATTACAAGTATCCAACTTTGTATCATTTCATGGATGAATTTTGGTTATAAGGGAAATAGTGGAAAAAAACCTTTTCTTGCAAATCCAAAGCAGCGATATCATGTGTCCTAATATGGAGAGCATGATTGTAGTGCCCATAGCAAAAAGAATAGAGATTATTAAGAGCACCCTATCGCAACATACCCTGAGGCGGATCCTTGCAGCTTAATAGTGCATACGACTTAAAATATTTTCTTGGCTTGGAAATGCCTTTTTGATTAAGAATTTTCTTTGGCGATGTGATGAGAATGAGAATGTATGGATTCTCAACTTGTGGCATAGTGAAATAGACCATAAGATGAATCACTCATCTTATTAGTCTCAGATGACCATCGTGAAATGGCCAATGCTTGGAGCGCCACTGATTATTTTAGGCTAGGCATGATCAGATGCCTATTGAAACCTATATTCTGAGTTATGAAACTCAAAATATCGATCCCATGGGCTACGTAATGCGAAGATTCACCGTTAGGGTTCAGGAGTTGGTTACGCATGATGAGGTATGAACCTCTTTGTGATGCCCTAAATTAATACCTTACTAGCTATGTATTATCTCAGTTTCGATTCTTTCGATCTTAACTTGTCACTATTTTGATATAACCCTCATCGAATGCATAAATCTTATAGAAATTATCTAGGTTTTGATGAAAAAGATTTAATCTCATATACACCCCGAAGATCTGGGGAATATAGAGATTTTTAATAAAAATAACCCCTGAATTTTACTTTGAAAATGGAATGTTCCACTGTGGGCACTGGAGAGATACCCATGTGGAACATTACCTTTAATTTCATTTCGAAACATTTTGAAAACATGAATGCAAATAATCATCACAAAGAAATCATGTTAGTAAGATAATAAATGAAATAACATAATATGGATCATTCAATGCAATGATAAAAAAATGGGTGGACTATGGGAATTTATCTCGCTATTAGCATCGATTATCTAGGAATAACTAAATTAACCATTTTTAAGATGCATCTATATTTCTTCATTAAACGAGATTTGTTTGACATATTCATGGAAATCCGAGAAGGGGAATTTAATCGTAATTGAAAGATAGGGTTGAAGTATCCCTTCAAAAAAATAAGGTTAGAGTATCCCCATGGATGACAAATAGTTTCGACAAAGGAATATTTTTATTTTGACAATTTTGAAAAATAGGGTTGGAGTGTCCCATCGGAAAGGTGGGGTTGCAGTATCCCCATGGATGACAAAACTTCATGATTTAGAAAAAGGGTGAGCATTTGACAATTTTTGGCAGAAAGATTTATTGTGAATGGGGATAGTAAACATGTAAAATACGTTTGTACCTTAATATGAGCTTGTAGGATGTTCAAGTATGTTCTTAAGTCTGATCGGGGTGATACGGGGATATACGAATGTCTCGAGATGAAATTTGGGAAGACAACTTATTTTGACCATGACCAAAAATAGGGGATAGCATCGCACTATCCTGTTTCCCAAATTTATTCTAAATTGGTTTGAAGGATTTAAAGGGTGGACAAGATACGTCTAGAAAGCTAACTCGAGGATGGTAGATCTAAAAATATTCCGAATGTCCTAAGAAGTCATTTTTCGAAGGAATAAATTTTAAAATTTGGATTGATTGTATTGCTAGTAAAGCATATGAGGGACAAGGAGTGTCAAAATTAGAAAAATCATTTTAGACTTATTTGGTATTAGAAAATTGCAAATAATCCCTTTCCAGAAAGGGAATTTCATGAACTTTTTAGGAAAAATGTTTGACAATTTTGGAAAAATCATATAGTAAGCATGAATGGCCCAACCAGAATACATGTTTGGATGCTAGAGGTTTTGAACAGTTTAGACTTGAGAAATCATAACTCTTTCATCCAGAATGATCTAGTGGTGAACAAGACATTTTTTTAAAGATAATTCAACATGCTTTGATAGAAAAATATCAAAAAATTCATGAAAAATTGTTTAGGATTTTAAAGTGATTTTTCAATTTGCAACAGTTGTGATGCCAATAGGGAATAAGGCAAAGCAGGAGATATTTCTCATTTTTTATCTATGGGTCTAAACTCGAGCTATTAACATTTGAATGTCTATGACTGAAGGGAAAGAGTGGCATGAGCATCACGAATTCATTTGCACAGCCCCCGAGTAGTCCGAGATGATGAAATAGCCCATTAAGCATACCACTCAAGGTTTTGACTAAAGAAAAAGGCATAAACATTTAGGGAATAGTTGTAAGACCATTTTCGTTTCAAAATCAGAAGATTTGAGCTTGTTTAACGAAGATTCTAGATCTGGAAAACTTTATTTCCCCTAAAATATTTTGTTAGCTTTAAGAAAAATGCTAAGTCCACGCTAATCCTCATTAGTTGAGGTTAACATGCTTAGCTTGAGCAGTTTCAAAAATCAATTTTTGATAGTCATCAAATATGCATTTTGACAAGGAGAAGACAACAAACACATAAGTGGATGGCACATAACATGAATGGGGATGCTATTTTACTAATGGCCTAGACAAAAAAAAATGTTATGCACTTTGACAAAAAAAATGTTATGGATGCTAAAAATGACAATTATTCATGCAAGTTAAGGTGTAAATGTGCTTGGAATGTGTTAGGCTACTAACTCATGCATGGATTAATGATAACAGGATGCATGAACATGGAAAAAATGCATGAGTAAGAGATATCAAACTAATGAGGATGAAACAAGGCATTTTACATATAAAAGGAGCATTAAAGCATCCAAATCCTAAACTACCACAACCAAAAGCCACAATAATGCATGATAATCCTAAGAGGTTGATGGAAACATGGAAAGCTCCCTAAAATGATGAAAATGCTAAAAAGCAAACAAAGAAAGTGATAAAGTGAGAAGTTATAGCAACAAAACTTCATTTCCTAGCTGAATGATTTGAACAGTAGAGATGGCTTATATTTTCATCTTTTCCCTATTGTTAATAAGCAAAAAAAAGAGAAATGGTGAGGTTTTGGTTCTGGTATGGATGAAGGTGGTTTTTAAAGTGTGTAGTGGATGAAAGTAAGTGTTTTGAGGTTATTTTTGGGTAGAGGGTGAAGAGCTTCAGGATTCTGGTTTTCTTACTGTGTGAATGTGTTTTTGGAACTGTAAATGAGCTGGAATCTAACCTCTATTGCTGAGATAGTGGTCCATTTATACTAGCCTTTTGGAGCCAAATTGAAGGTGTTTTTGGCCATTTCTCAAGAGGACAAGGTGATGTCAGCATGGTGGCTATAAGGTGGCTGTAGGGAGGAACATGCTGCCAATGTGATGTGCATAGGGTGTCTGGATTAAATGCTAAAATGCTTTTTCAGCAAATAGGGTGGCTGATGGTGATATTAGTTAACAAGCTAAGAAGTATTTGATCTAATTTAGACTTCAAAAAGATGTTATGATCAATTTAAAAGTCTAAATTCATAATCTAATATATGTTTTAATATTTCCTTATGTAAGAAACAAGTTAAAATCGAGTTTTAGATCAATGATGGATGAGTCAGAAATGCCCGGACCATAAAAATGGCCTGCATGTATCAATACATTGCATAATGTATCAATACATTGCATAATGTATCAATACATTTCATCCAAAAACCTTATGTGTATCGAGACAATGAACATTGTATCAACACAATTATCAATATATCAATATTATGAACAATTGTATCGATATTATGAACCACTGTATCGATACATGTTGATATGTATCGATACATTCCTTTACAAAATATATGTTTTGGTCCTAGCATGGTCTAATATCGATACATGAGGTCTTGTATCGATACAGAGGCTTATGTATCGACATATCTACATGTTATATTGATACAAATAGGGACATTTCAAATTTTAGGTGTGTTAGAGCACTATATCGATACATTCAAGTAAAATTATGAATTTTCTCGTATCTTTTGTCCTTAGATACCTTGGACTACATCATTTGATGCCACTTCTTCGCATTTACCTTTGATATGATCCCTAGGCCTTCTTGACATCCTCAAAATACTTTTTTGCCTAGCGACATGATCATCGCCCCCTCTTACGTCCATGCTCCAAATTGCTAAAAATTAGCCCAAATAAATTAAGATGTCTACAGCTACCCCTCTTTGACCATTGCTAAAAATCAAGAACATGACAAAGACAAATAGACATTATTTTGTCTATGGTGGATTGACACCTCTAGAACATTAGGGTGTTAGGTTTTCTAAGGTTTGAACCCCTTAGACAGGTACAAAGTAACATGGATTTTTAATATGGGCATTGCCAGCTTGTGCAAGCTTTGACTTAAACTTGGTGCCACTAGCTCATATGGGCTTTGTCTAGGGTGTCACCAACTTGTGTAGGCTTTGACTTGAGTGCCGCCAGCTCATGCGGGGTTTAACTCAGATACTACCAGCTTGTGTAGGCTTTACCTCAGGTACCGCTAGGTTGTATTAGCTTTACTTAGACTTGGGTGCCACCAGCTCATATAATATTTGACTCGGGTACTACCGGCTCTTGTAGCCTTTGACTCAAACTTGGGTGCCACTAGCTCATGTGGGCTTTGACTAGGGTGCGTCTAGCTCATGCAGGCTCTGACTCCAGCTCATGCAAGCTTTGACTCAGACTTAGGTGCCACTAGCTCATATAAGCTTTGACTCAGGAGTAGCCAACTCATGCAGGCTTTGAATTAAATTTGGGTACCACCAACTCATGTGGGGTTTGACTTGGGTGCCACTAGCTCGTACGAGCTTTAACTCAGATTTGGGTGCCACCAATTTATGTGGGCTTTGACTCGAGTGCTGTCAACTTGTACGAGCTTTAATTGAGACTTGGGTGCCATTAGGTCATGTGGGCTTTGACTCCGGTATGCAAGCTCGTGTAGGCTTTGACTTAGACTTGGGTGCCACTAGCTTATATGGGCTTTGACTCGAGTGCCACCAGCTTGTGCAGGCTTTGACTTAGACTTGGGTGCCACCAGCTCGTGTAAGCTTTGACTCGGGTGCCGCTAACTCATGCAGGCTTTGACTTAGACTTGGGTGCCACCAACTCGTATGGGCTTTGATTAGGGTACTGGCAGTTTGTGCAGACTTTGACTTGGGTGCAGCCAACTCATGCGAGCTTTGACTCAGACTTCAGTGCCACCAGCTCGTGTGGGCTTTGACTCGAGTGCTATTAGCTTATGCAGGCTTTGACTTAGCTTGGGTACCATTAGC
The DNA here is from genome assembly GCA_038382025.1 of Adansonia gregorii. Lineage (NCBI taxonomy): Eukaryota > Viridiplantae > Streptophyta > Magnoliopsida > Malvales > Malvaceae > Adansonia > Adansonia gregorii. The sequence goes on from JBBYHO010387726.1 coordinate 8,068, forward strand.
TCATGTGGGCTTTGACTCGAGTGCTGCCAGCTCATGTGGGCTTTGGCTTAGACTTGGTGCGACCAGCTCGTGTGGGCTTTTAAGAAGTGCCACTGACTTATGGGCTTTCAAGGGGTGCCACTGACTTGTGGGCTTTAAAAAGGGTGCCACTGACTTATGGACTTAAAAGGGTGCCACAACTTATGGGTTTTAAAAGGGTGCCACAACTTGTAGGCTTTAAGAAGGGTGCCCTGACTTGTGGGCTTTAAAAGGGTGCCACTGACTTGTAGGCTTTAAAAAGGGTGCCATGACTTGTGGGCTATGAAAGGGTGCCACTGACTTGTGGGCTTTTAAAAGGGTGCCACGACTTGTGGGCTTTTGAGAGAGTGCAACGACTTGTAAGCTTGAAAAAGGGTGCCACGACTTATAGGTTTTGAGGGAGTGCCATGACTTGCGAGCTTTAAAAAGGGTGCCACTAACTTATGGGCTTTGAAAAGGGTGCCACTGACTTGTAGGCTTTAAGAGGTGCCACGACTTATGGGCTTTTAAGAGAGTGCCATGATTTATGGGCTATTTTGGTTCTGGTATGGATAAATGTGGTTTTTAGAGTGTGTATTGGATGAAAGTAAGTGTTTTAGGGCTGTTTTTGTGTAGAGGGTGAAGAGCTTCGAGATTCTAGTTTTCCTGGTGTGTGAATGTGTTTTTGGAAGTGTAAATGAGCTGGAATCTAACCTCCATCGCTGAGATAGTGATCCATTTATACCAGCCTTTTAGAGCCAAATTGAAGGTCTTTTTAGCCATTTCTTAAAGGGGACAAGGTGATGTCAGCATGGTGGCTATAAAGTGGCTGTAGGGAGGAACATGCTACCAATGTGAATGTGTATAGGGTGGCTAGATTAAATGCTAAAATGCTTTTCTAGTAAATAGGGTGGCTAATGGTGATATTAGTTAACAAGCTAAGAAGTAGGGTGATCATACGATGTTAACCCTTTTTTTGATCTAATTTAGACTTCAAAAAGATGTTATGATTAATTTAAAAGTCTAAATTCATAATCTAATATGTGTTTTAATCTTTCCTTATGTAAAGAAACGAGTCAAAATCATTTTTTGGATCAATGGTGGATGAGTCAAAAATGCCCAGACCATGAAAATGGCCTACATGTATCAATACATCGCATAATGTATCGATACATTTCATCCAAAAACCTTGTGTGTATCGAGACAATGAACATTCTATCGACACAATGATCAATGTATCAATACTATGAACCATTGTATCGATATTATGAACCACTATATCAATACATGTTGATATGTATCGATAAATTCCTTTACAAAATACATGTTTTGGTTTTGGCATGGTCTATTATCGATACATGAGATTCTGTATCGATACAGAGGCTTATGTATCAATACATCTACATGTTATATCGATACAAACGGGGACATTTCAAATTTTGGGCGCGTTAGAGCATTGTATCGATACATGAGAACTATGTATCAATACATTAAAGTAAAATTATGAATTTTCTCATATCTTTTGTCCCTAGATACCTTGGACTACATCATTTGATGCCATTTCTTCACATTTACCTTTGATATGATCCCTAGGCCTTATTGGCATCCTCAAAATACTTTTTTGCCTAGTGACACGGTCATCGCCCCTCTTACGTCCATGCTCTAAACTGCTAAAAATTAGCTCGGACAAATTAAGATGTCTACAGCTGCTCTTCTTTGACCATTGTTGAAAATCAGGAACAGGACAAAGATAAATAGACACTATTTTGTCTAGGGTGGACTGACATTTTTGGAACATTAGGGTGTTAGGTTTTCTAAGGTTTGACCCCCTTAGGCAAGTGTAGAGTAACATGGATTTTTAATGTAGACACTGCTAGCTTGTGCAGGCTTTGACTTAAACTTGGTGCCATTAGCTCATGTGGGCATTGTCAAAAATGCCACCAACTTGTGCAGGCTTTAACTCAAGTCCCACCAGCTCGTGCGGGCTTTAACTCAAATACTGCTAGCTTGTGTAAGCTTTAACTCAGGTACTACCAGCTCATATTAGCTTTGCTTAAACTTGGGTACCACCAGCTCATGTAGTATTTGACTTAGGTACTGCCAGCTCTTGTAAGCTTTGACTCAAACTTGGGTGCCACTAACTCATGTGGGCTTTGACTAGGGTGCATCTAGCTTATAGAGGCTTTGACTTAGGGGCTACCAGCTCATGCAGGCTTTAACTCGGACTTGGGTGCCACTAGCTTGTATAGGCTTTGACTCAAGAGTTGCCAGTTCATGTAGGCTTTGAATCAAACTTGGGTACCACCAGCTCGTGTGGGCTTTGACTTGGGAGCCACTAGCTCGTGCAGGCTTTAACTCAGATTTGGGTGCCACCAGCTCATGTGGGCTTTGACTCGAGTGCCATTAACTCGTGCGGGCTTTAACTGAGACTTGTGTGCCATCAACTCATGTGGGCTTTAACTTGGGTGTGCAAGCTCATACGGGCTTTGACTTAGACTTGGGTGGCATCAGCTCATGTGGGCTTTGACTCGAGTACCGCTACCTATGCGAGCTTTGGCTTAGACTTGGGTGCCATCAACTCGTGTAGGCTTTGACTCGGGTGTCGCCAACTCGTGCAGGCTTTGACTTAGACTTAGGTGTCACCAACTCGTATGGGCTTTGATTAGGGTACTGGCAACTCATGCAGGCTTTGACTCGAGTGTCGCCAACTCTTGTAGGCTTTAACTTAAACTTGAGTGCCATCAGCTCGTGTAGGCTTTGACTCGAGTGCCATCAAGTCGTGCAGGCTTTAACTTAGACTTGGGTGCTGCCAGCTCGTGTAGGCTTTGATTTAGACTTGGGTGCCACCAACTCATGTGGGCTTTGAAGAAGTGCCACTGACTTGTAGGCTTTTAAGGGGTGCCATTGACTTGTAGGCTTTGAAAAGGGTGCCACTGACTTATGGGCTTAAAGGGGCACCACGACTTGTGGGCTTTAAAATAGGTGCCCTGACTTGTAGGCTTTAAAGAGGGTGCCATGACTTATGGGCTTTAAAAGGGTGCCACTAAATTATGGGCTTTTGGGAAAGTGCCACGACTTGTAGGCTTGAAAAAGGGTGCTATGACTTATAGGCTTTTGGGGGAGTGCCAAGACTTTTAGGCTTTGAAAAGGGTGCCACTAACTTATGGGCTTTGAAAAGGGTGCCACTGACTTATGAGCTTCAAAGGGTGCCATGACTTATGGGCTTTTAAGAGAGTGCCATGACTTGTGGGCTTTAAATGGTGCCACTAACTTGTGGGCTTTGAAAAGGGTGCCATTAACTTGTGGGCTTAAAGGGGTGCCACTGACTTATGGGCTTTGAAAGGGTGCCACTGACTTGTGGGCTTAAAGGGGTGCCATTGACTTATGGGTTTTGAAAGGGTGCCATTGACATATGGGTTTTAAAAAGGGTGCCACTGACTTGTGGGCTTTAAAAAGGGTGCCACCGACATGTGGGCTTTAAAAAGGCACCATGAGTTATGGTCTTTAAAAGGGTGCCATGACTTATAGGCTTTAAAAAGGGTGCCACTGACATGTAGGCTTTGAAAAGGATGCCACTGACTAATGGGCTTTAAAAAGGGTGCCATCGACACATGGACTTTGAAAAGGGTGCCATGACTTATAGGCTTTAGAAAGGTGCCACGACTTGTAGGCTTTAAGTCAGTGGCACCAAAGTTTTTGATAAAACTTCTAATACAAGCTTTTAGAAACTCATGACAAAATTTCTTGATGAAAAAGGTTTTGGGACTAGTTTATGCCAAAAATTCTTGATAAAGCTTCTGACGAATGTTCTTGATAGAAGTTTTTGATGATAGTTTCTAGACAACAATTTCTTGCTATTAGCACTTTTGACATAAGGTGGTGAGAAGAGAAGGACCTTACTTGAATGAAACTTGGTTTATGAAGCTTAAAGTTCTTATCAGGAATTCCTAGGAGGTTTAGCAAACCTAGCTTGAAGTGATATTGCAAAAATGATATATATGATGGTAATGTGAATGCATGATGTGGAACACTATCATGATTATATGATGTGAAGTCTAATACAAAAGATGGACGTAGTTCTCCTTGTATGTCATTCAAACTCTTATAGGGATAGCGATTGTCTTTGATGCAACTATGGATTAGAATCTTCCTCATCCTGCTAGAGATTGTAGGTTGTCTCAGCTCTATTAGGGATGTAACCAAAAATTTAGTCTCAAGAACTTGTACTATTGCATTTCTCGATGTAGGAGGCTTAGTCATTTTCCTAACAAATGGAAGGCATTGTCAACAATTTAGAGACTATTCGACTGATTAGGTTGATGTCTCTGATTTTAATAGGATTCTAATAGAATGCATGGGTTAACTTTTCTGGTTAGCCTAAAATGGTTTTCTTGAGATGAGGCTTATGAAAGCAAGAAATGGTTTAGTGTATAGTCATGCCAAAAAGGTGTTTGGATGTGATAAGTGCATAATCTTGATGATTGGGGCATAAGTAGAGTTCTCTGTGCTTTTCTTTTCCTTTCGATGTAATGTCAAGATGTCTTGATGCGTATTTTAGTTAATTATCAAACATTATCAACTAAATGACAAGTGCAACATGAATTGTACAGGGGTCAAAGAAACAAGGTAATATTTATTTATGACAATAAAGAGGCATAACTTAATATACTATTTGACAAGCAATTGATAAGGTAGCAGGAAAGATGATCTTTTGGGTGAAAGATGCCTTTGACAATCAGGACATGGATGTTCTTTAGAAGCTTTTCAGAATCCTTCTCGAACAATGAATGTGCCTAGCATGAGCTGATCTTCAAAAGATCTCTAGGATTGCTTTTGCATTGTCTTGTGGGTGTTCTCGATTCATGCCCTATCAAAACTAATCCTCTCCAATTGCCCTTGCAGGTTTTCAACTATAGTTGAGTTGGTTGCCTAGATGCCTTTTTCGGATTTTCATCTAGACCCCTTTTTGTTTTCTTTTGTTTGTTTGTTTGTTTTTTTTTGTGTTTTTTTGTTTGTTTTCTTTTTTGATTTTTTTAAAGATGCCTCTTTAGGTTTTCACTTTTGACGTATAGTATTTCTTGACAGAATATGAGTTGACTGGGTTGGGCAAGGCATCACCATCGATTTTTTACAGGATTAGGGCCCTTCCGAAGAAGACTTACTTCACGGTATATGGTCTTTTCCTAATTAGGGGTTCACTTGCCACGCGTATCTTTTTGAATTTGGAAGATCTTTTTTTAATGCCAATTTGCCTAGGTAAGATCATCGTGGGTGCATCTTTTTGTTGTGGACTCAAATCATGTGTCTTTAATGCATTTGACCATGGGCAATGCATTTTCCTTAATGAGATTAAGCTGGTCATCTGTTCTTGACCCATTCAGCCTTTCTAAGTTTGGTTTCCATCAAAACTTTGATAGAAGGGATCTCGACTTTGATGGACAAGATGGCTTTCATCCCATAGACAAAAGAGGATGGGGCAGCATTCATGGAAGTTTGGTCTGAGCTCAGATAGGCATGAGGTGCAAATAATAGCTTCTTATGCCAATCTTTGTAAGTTTCGACCATTTTCTCAACCATTCTTTTGATGTTTTTTTTGGCTGCCTTAACTGCGCCATTCATGTTTGGGTGATAAGGATGGAATTATCATTTTGGATCATGAACTGTGAAGGGTCTGGTGGTGCGAAGCTTTCTTGAAAACCTTCTCCATAATTAACTTTACGAGTGCAAATTGATCGTTTGAAATTGATCTTTAAAGACCCATCAGACACATCCACGTCACTATCATTAGGACACCTGAAAGGGTAAGAAAATAGATATTACAAAAGGCACACACACAATCAAAAGATTTGGATAAAAATGAGGGTAAAAGAGTAATGGAAACAAAAAGATTGAAAATTGATTTGGACATACAATATGGAATGATATATGCAAAAGTCATTTCATTGATAATACTTGATAAAAATGCCCCTTAAATAGGAAACCTACCTGCCTTTGGGCGAGGGCAGATATGTTTTCACTTTTTGACATCATATAAAAGGGATAATAAAAGTGTAGGGCCTTCTGTCATGATTCCATCGTCAAAATCAAGTTTTAGTGGAAGGACATAAATTTTATGGCTTGGTATCGATCATGTTTGTAGCTAGCTCAGTGTGGTTTGGTAAAGGATTGGCAGCAACATTTGGTCCTTGGTTTGTCTTGAACTATAAGACTTTTGTATTGATTAGATGCCTACTACCCCAACATGTTATTCACAATGGGCATTAGGGTTGTACCATGGTAAGTATAACGGCTTCTTTTTTGGGACATAGATCTGAGCCACTAAGTGATTTTGGAGCAAGGCTTGGTAGAGCTCCTTATAAGTCATAGGATAGGATCAAAATGTTGTCTTGGTTGATTTGCACCTCAATTGTCGGGTGCATTATTGGTTATTCGATTGGTAGTTTAGTGGACCTATGGAGGGTAGCCTTGTGGTGGGTTTGACGGGATTGCAAGGGATTGGTTATAAATGGTGGCATGATTGGCTGTAGGGATATTTTAACGAGATAAGACTGTGCATTCCTGAGTAACGAGGGTTGGGTGCTTGATGCTGTCTTGACTGAAATAAGCCAGCATAATTTATAGCATTGGCCTCTTCTTCCTTCTTCTTACCACTAATGGGCTTTTTACTTAATCTAGTAGTTTCCCCAACAGATATTCTATCACTTTTAATGGTAGCATCGATGATTTCTCTAGAGAGAACCAAGTCTGTAAATTTTTTGGTGGCATTCCCCATAAGCTTCTCATAATAAAAAGCATGTAAGGTGTGAATGAAAGTGACTATCATCTTTTTTTCTGTAAAACGTGGTTGGACTAAGGCTGCTTCTTCTCTATACCTTTGGGCATATTGTCTGAAACTTTTAGTGGATCTCTTCTCTAAATTCGTCATGGAAAGTCAATCTAGAGCCCAATCTGACACGTGGTGGTATTGATTTAGAAAGGCCTTAGCCAAGTCGGCCCATGATTGGATTTTGACATTGTCTAGCTCGATATACCATTAAGCTGCTGCCCCATGAGGCTATGCTGAAAGCAATGGATGAGGAGCTTTTTGTTTTTCTCATACTCGGCCATTTTTTTAGTACATTCTGATATGGACAAAAAGATCAGTGGTTCCATTAAACTTTTCAAACTCTGGGACTTTAAACTTTGGGGGAATAACAAGATTGGACACCAAAGACAGCGATTGAGCATCAAGAGCTTTGAACTTATCAGTCCCCTCGATAGCTTGGAGGCATTTTTCTAGTAGCAAAATTTGCTCACTTCTTTTATAGTTATAGTGGACTTTTGACCTTCTATTTTTTCTGGTTCCTCATGGTCAAGGGCTATCGGATCTACTGATGAGACTCCCACATTCACCCTTGAGTACCGAGAATAAATTAACCTGCCACAATGAGAATTAAGTAAATGACTGGTGAAGCCTAAACAACAGGTGCAAGAGCGGGTCGTTATTCTTGTCTTGGTTCCTCTTGGGCGAGTTCTGGATTATTAGCAGGGAACCTTCAATGTTGGGAGAATCATTCTTTATTTCAGCAGTGCTAGCTTGCCCTTTTTCTCTCATAGTGGCTGTCATTAGTTCCATAAGTTTCACCATCTGAGTTTGCATTTCATTTTGCAGACAAAGCATCTGGTCTTGTGATTCCTTAACCATTAGCTCAAGTCACTCAATACGAGCTTCATGATCACTTTTCATGATTTGTTTACGACGTCGCATGTTGTAGCGATGCAAGATGTTAGTTTCATTTTCCTGATTGACCCCAGAGTCCCTTATACTTTTATGGCCTAATTCCCGTATTAGACTTCTACTTGAAAATGTATTTATTAATGAGTGCTTATGATGTAATGATGAGTTAAGATAATGAATGATTAATGCAACTGTAAAAAGATAAAAGTAAATATGCATATGCATTGGAGACAATTGAATCCTAGAATAGCTTCGTTGATAACATTTTTCAAAAGCCCTAAAAAGTGTCCCTTGTTGAACACCAAACCAGAACAATTGTCCCAAAATGATGATGGCCATGATAATCATGATGAGATGATGCATGCATCAGAACATAAACAAAGGGAAATGAGTTAGTCAAATGTATAAGAGGCAAATGTAAGAAATTAAAGAGTTTGAGAACATCAGAGAAAAATACTCATAACATGTCTCAACCAAGGTGGTGAGATAAGAAACGGGCAGCCTGTCAACATGCAAGATGCAATTTGCCCTTCATGAGGTGATGCAATATCTCATTTTAATGGAAAAATAATCGACTAGTGGTAATATTTGTTTATCATGACTAGTGCAAATATGCGTTAATCCATGACTCGGATAGCATAACAGCTTGCAGTATAAGATATTATGAATGATGGCTTTTGTTCACTGTCACTTATTTACTAAGGTTAACCATTGTTTGAGTGGCATGATGGCATGCCTTGATAAATAATAAAATTGTAGATGTGGGTGACAATTAGGAGTAAACGTTAGGAATGTTTCCCCGAGTGATCCTATTCTCCGGGTATTCTAGCAGCGTTTCGGTATGGTTTGACATGGTTTAGCTCGTAGGGCTCAATATATAGGGTTTAAGTTGACACCTAAATAGGTATCCAAATTGCTCTTCTGTCTAGTAAAGACAGTCGAGGGACCCCAATCCTAAACCCATCATGGGTTTAGTGAAACGGGTTTGATCCGTTGGATGTATTTCGCTATACATATGCGAAGGGTTACTCATGAGAGACATTGGTAATTTACATCCAGAAAGTTATTGCCATGTCTATATGGAGGGTTACTCATGAAGGGGGATAGCTCACTTCCTTATAATATTAGGTTATAACCACGCCATGGTGTTTGGCAGGACACTAATGCACATACAAGTTTGTGTGTGATGGGGAAATAAGCAAACCTTTTTATTTACTTATGTATTACCATATTTATTAAGCTAATGATTATTCAAAAAATAAGACAATCCTGAAAATCATTTCAAACAAAAGATTAGATGATAAAATGACAAAAGGGTCATGGTTAAATAATGATCAAAGATTAAAAGAACCAGGAACCTAGAAAGACGTGGCTAGTTATTGGCCTAACTTTCTATACTGTCCCTAGTGTAGTCGCCAAGCTATGGCAACATACCCCTAGGTGGATCCTTGCGGCTTAATGAGTGCGTACGAGTTAAAATATTTTCCTGGCTTGGAAATGTCTTCTTGATTGAGACCTTTCTTTGGCGATGTGATAAGAACAAGAATGTATGGATTCTTGACTTGTGGTACAGTGAAATGGACCATAAGACGAATCGCTCATCTTATTGGTCTCGGATGACCATCGTGAAATGGTCAATGCTTGGAGTCACCGCCTATCCTTTTCGGCTAAGCATGATCGGACGTCTATTAAAACCTATGTTTTGAGTTACGAAACTCAAACACCGATCTTGTGGTCTACGTACTGCAAAAATTCACCATTTTGGTTCGAGAGTTGGTTATGCGTGATAAGGTACAAACCTCTTCGTGATGCCCGAAATCGATGCCTTACTAGTTGTGTCTTAACTCATTTCGATTCTTTTGATCCTAACTTATCACTATTTCAATATAACCCTCTTTGAATGCATGAATCTTATGGAAATGATCTAGGTTTTGATGAAAAAGATTTAATCTCTAGATTTCCAATAAAAATGACCTCTGGATTTTACTTTGAAAATGGAATGTTCCACTTTCGGCACTGGAGAGGTGCCCATGCAGAACATTACCTTTAATTTCATTTGGAAACATGTTGAAAACATGAATACAAATAATCATCACAAAGAAATCATGTTAGTAAGATAAGAAATGAAATAACATAACATGGATCATTCAATGCAATGATAAAGAAAATGGGTGGACTATGGGAATTTATCTCACTGTTGGCATCAATTATCTAGGAATAACTGAATCGACCATTTTCGAGATGCATATGGATTTCTTGATTAAACGAGATTTGTTTGACATATTCATAAAAATCCAAGAAGGAAAATTTAATTGTAATTGGAAGATAGGGTTGGAGTATCTTTTCAGAAAAATGAGGTTGGAGTATCCCCGTGGATGACAAATACTTTTGACAAAGGAAGATTTTTACTTTGACAATTTTGAAAAATGGGGTTAGAGTATCCCGTGGATGACAAAACTTCATGATTTAGAAAATAGTTGAGCATGCAACAATTTTTGGCAAAAAGATTATTGTGAATAAGGACGGTAAAGATGTAAAATATGTTTGTGCCTTGATATGAGCTTATGGGATGTTAAAGTATCTTCTCAAGTCTGATCAAGGTGATATGGGGACATTCGAATGTCTCGAGACAAAATTCAGGAAGATAGCTTATTTTGACCATGACTAAAAATAGAGGATAGCATCACGCTATCCTGCTTCTTGAATTTATTCTAAATTGGTTTGAAGGATTTAAAGGGTAAACAAGATACGGCTAGAAAGCTAACTCGACGAGGGTCGATCTAAAAATATTCCCAATGTCCTAAGAAGTCATTTTTTGAAGGAATAAATTTTCAAATTCGGATTGATTATACTGCTAGCAAAGCATATAAGGGACAAAGAGTGTCAAAGTTTGAAAAATCATTTCAGACTTATTTGGTATTGACAATTGCAAATAATACCTTTCGAGAAAAGTAATTTCATGAACGTTTTAGAAAAAATGTTTAAAAAATTTGGAAAAATCATTTAGCAGGCATGAATGGCCTAACCAAAATACATGTTCGGATTCCAGAGGTTTAGGACAGTTTAGACTTGAGAAATCATAACTCTCTCATCCGGAATGATCCAAGCGTGAATAAGACATTGTTTTAAAGATAATTCAAATGCTTTGATAGAAAAATATCAAAAAATTCATGAAAAATCATTTAAGATTTTAAAATGATTTTTCAATTTGCAATAGTTGTGATGCCAGCAGGGAACAAGGCAAAGCAAGAAATATTTCTCCTTTTTTATCTACAGGTCCAAACTCAAGTTATTTACGTTTGAACGTATATAACTGAAGGGAAAGAGTGGCATAAGCATAATGAACTCATTTGCACAGCCTTGAAGTAGTTTGGGATGATTAAGCAGCCCGTTGATCATACCGCTCAAGGTTTTGACTCAAGAAAAAGGCAAAAACATTTAAGGAATAGTGGTAAGATCATTTTCATTTCAAAATCAAAAGATTTGAGCTTGTTTAATGAAGATTCTAGATCTGAAAAACTTAATTTTCCCCAAGATATTTTGCTAGCTTTAAGGAAAATGCTAAGTCCATAATAATCCTCATTGGTTGAGGTTAACATGCTTAGCTTAGGGGGTTTCAAAAATCAATTTTGATAGCCATCAAACATGCATTTTGACAAGGAGAAGACAATAAACACACAAGGGGATGGCACATAACATGAATGGGGATGTTAATTTTACTAATGGCCTAGACAAAAAAAGTGTTATGCACTTTAACAAAAAAAAATTATGGATGCTGAAAATGACAATGATTCATTCAAGTTAAGGTGTAAATGTGCTTGAAATGTGTTAGGCTACTAACTCATGCATGGATTAATGATAACAAGATGCATGAACATGGAAAAAAATGCATGAGCAAGAGATATCAAACTAATAAGGATAAAATGAGGCATTTTGCACATAAAAGGAGCATTACATCATCCAAATCCTAAACTACCATAACCAAAAGCCACAATAATGCATGATAATCCCAAGAGGGTGATAAAAACATAGAGAGCTCCCTAAAATGATAAAGATGTTGAAAAACAGAAAATGAAAGTGATAAAGTGAGAAGCTATACCAATAAAACTTCACTTCTTAGCCGAATGATTTAATTAGTAGAGATGGCTTGAATTTTTGTCTTTCCCTTGTTGTTAATAAGCAAGAAAATGAAAAAAATGATGAAGTTTTGGTTCTGGTATGGATGAGGGTGGTTTTTGGAGTGTGTAGTGGATGAAAGTAAGTGTTTTGGGGCTATTTTTAGGTGGTGGGTGAAGAGCTATGGCATTTTGATTTTCTTGGTGTGTGAATATGTTTTTGGAAGTGTAAATAAGTAAGAATCTAACCTCCTTTTGCTGAGATAGTGGTCCTTTATACCAACCTTTTGGAGCTAAATTAAAGGTGTTATTGGCCATTTCTCAATGAGGACAAGGTGATGTCAGCATAAAGGCTATAGGGTAGCTGTAGAGAGCAACTTGCTACCAATGTGATTTGCATAGGTTGGCTAGATTAAATGCTAAAATGCTTCTCTAGCAAATAGGGTGGCTGATGGTGATATTAGTTAACAAGCTAAGGAGTAAGGTGATCATGTGATATTGGCCTTTTTTTTTATCTAATTTAGACTACAAAAAGATGTTATGATTAATTTAAAAGTATAAATTCGTCCTCTGATATGTGTTTTAATCTTTCCTTATGCAAAGAAACAAGTTGAAATTGAGTTTTGGATCAATGGTGGATGAGTAAAAAATGCCCAGACCATGAAAATGGCCTGCATGTATCGATACATTGCATAATGTATTGATACATTTGGTCCAAAAAATTTGTGTGTATCGATACAATAAACATTGTATTGATGCAATGATCAATGTATCAACACTATGAACCGTTGTATCGATACTATAAACCACTGTATCGATACATGTTGATATGTATCGATACATTGCTTTACATAATGCATGTTTTGGTCTTGGCATGGTCTAGTATCGATATATGAGGTCTTGTATCGATAGAGAAGCTTATGTATCGATACATCTACATGTTGTATCGATACAAATGGGGACATTTCAAATTTTTGGTGCGTTGGAGCATTGTTGCGACACATTCAAGTAAAATTATGAATTTTTTCATATCTTTTGTCCTCGGATAACTTAGACTATGTCATTTGATACCACATCTTTGCATTTACCTTTGATATGATCCCTAGGCCTTTTTGACATCCTTAAAATACTTTTTTGTCGAGTGACACGATCATCACCTCCTCTTACGTCCATGATCTAGACTGCTAAAAATTAGCCCAGGCAAATTAAGGTGTCTACATACCCAAGTTTATCTCATTTCATGAATGAACTTTAATCATAAGGAAAATGGTGGGAAGAAAAGCTTTTCTTACCAAACGAAAGCATCAATATTGTGTATCCTAATAAGATGAAATAATCGTAGTGCCAATAACAAAAAGAATCAAGGTCATTACAAATATCCAAGTTTATATCATTTCATGGATGAACTTTGATTATAGGGAAAAAGGTTGAAAGAAAACCATTTCTTGAAAATCCAAAGCATTAGGATCATGCATCCCAATAAGGTGAACATGATTGTAGCGCCAATAACAAAAAGAATCAAAATTATTGTAAGTATCTAAGTTTGTATCATTTCATAGATAAACTTTGATTATAGGGGAAATGGTGGAAAGAAAACCGTTTCTTGCAAATCCAAAGCACCAATATCATGTATCCCAATATGGAGAACATAATCGCGGTGCCCATAACAAAAAGAATGGAGATTACTAATAGTATCTAAGTTTGTCTCATTTCACGAATGAACTTTAATTATAAGGAAAATGGTGGAAACAAAAGCTTTTCTTGCCAAACCAAATCATCAATATCATGTATCCCAATGAGACAAACAAGTTGCAGTGCCAATAACAAAAAGAATCGAGATTATCACAAGTATCCAAGATTGTATAATTTCATGGAGGAACTTTAATTATAAGGGAAATAGTGGAAAGAAAACTTTTTCTTGCAATCCAAAGCATTAATATCATGTATCCTAATGAAGAGAACATGATTGTAATGACAATAACAAAAAGAATCAAGATTATTGTGAGTATCCAAGTTTGTATCGTTTCATGGATGAACTTTGATTATAAAGGAAATGGTGGAAAAAAAACCTTTTCTTGCAAATCCAAAGGATCAATATCGTGTAGCCTAATGAGCTGAACATGATTGTTGTGCCAACAACAAAAAGAATCAGGATTACTGCAAGTATCCAAGTTTGTATCATTACATGGATGAACTTTGGTTATAAGAAAAATGGTGGAAAAAAAGATTTTCTTGCCAAACCAAAGAATCAATGTCATGCAGCCCTAATGAGATGAACATGATTGGAGTGCCAACAACAAAAATAATCAAGATTATTACAAGTATCTAAGTTTGTATCATTTAATCGATGAACTTTAATTATAAAGAAAATAGTGGAAATAAAAGCTTTTCCTGCCTAACCAAAGCTTCAGTATCATGTATCCCAATGAGATGAACATGATTGCAGTGCCAATAACAAAATGAATCGAGATTATTACAAGTATCATGGTTTGTATCATTTCATGGATGAACTTTGATTATAAGGGAAGTGGGGCAAAGAAAACCTTTTCTTGCAAATCCAGAGCCACAATATCATGTGTCCTAATATGGAAAGCATTATTGTAGTGCCCATAACAAAAGGAATGGAGATTATTAAGAGTATCCAAGTTTATCTCATTTCACAAATAAACTTTAATCATAAGGAAAATGGTGAAAAGAAAAGGTTTTCTCGCCAAACAAAAGCATCAATATTGTGTATCACAATAAGATGAACATGATCGTAGTGCCAATACCAAAAAGAATTGTGATCATTACAAGTATCCAAGTTTGTACCATTTCATGGATGAACTTTGACTATAAGAGAAATGCTAGAAAGAAAACCTTCTCTTCAAAATCCAAAGCATCAATATCATGTATCCCAATGAGGTGAACATGATTGTAGTGCCTATAACAAAAAGAATCAAGATTATTATAAGTATCCAAGTTTATATCATTCCATGGATAAACTTTGATTATAAGGGAAATGGTGGAAAGAGAACTATTTCTTGCAAATCCAAAGCATCAATATCATGTTTCCTAATATGGAGAACATGATTGTGATACCCATAACAAAAAGAATGGAGATTATTACTAGTATCCAAATTTGTCTTATTTCACGAATGAACTTTGATTATAAGGAAATGGTAAAACAAAAGCTTTTCTTGCCAAACCAAATCATCAATGTTGTGTATCCCAATGAGATGAACATGATTGGAGTGCCAATGACAAAAAGAATCGAGATTATTACAAGTATTCAAGTTTGTATCATTTCATGGATAAACTTTGATTATAAGGCAAATGGTGGAAAAAAAAGATTTTCTTGCCAAATCAAAGCATCAATCTCGTGTATCCCAATGAGATAAACATGATTGTAGTGCCAATAACAAAAAGAATCGAGATTATCACGTATATCCAAGTTTATATAATTTCATGGATGAACTTTAATTATAAGGGAAATATTGGAAAAAAAAACCTTTTCCTGCAAATCCAAAGGATCAATGTCGTGTATCCCAGTGAGGCAAACATGATTGCAGTGCTAGTAACAAAATGAATCGAGATTATTTTAAGTATCCAAGCTCGTATGATTTCATGGATGAACTTTGATTATAAGGGAAATGGTGGAAAGAAAAGCTTTTCTTGCAAATCCAAAGCTTCAATATCGTGTATCCCAATGAGGTGAACATGATTGTAGTGCCAATAACAAAAAGAATTAAGATTATTTTAAGTCTCCAAGTTTGTACAATTTCATTGATGAACTTTGATTATAAAGGAAATTATGGAAAAAAAAAAGCTTTTGTTGCAAATCCAAAGCACCAATATCGTGTATCCCAATAAGATGAACATGATGGGAGCACCAATAACAAAAAGAATCAAGATTAGTACAAGTATCCTAGTTTGTATCATTTCACCGATGAACTTTGATTATAAGAAAAATGGTGGAAGGACAAGCTTTTCTTGCCAAACCAAAGAATCAATATCGTGTATCCCAATGAGATGAACATGAATGCAGTGCTAATAACAAAAAGAATCAAAATGATTACAAGTATCCAACTTTATTTCCTTTCATAGATGAACTTTGACTATGAGGGAAATATTGGTAAGAAAAGCTTATCTTGTAAATCCAAAGCATCAATATCGTGCATGCCAGAGTGGAAGGAAAACCTTTGTCTTATTTGAGGAATGAACTTTAATTATAAGGAAAATGGTGGAAAGAAAAGTTTTTGTTGCCAACCAAAGCATCGATATCATGTATCCCAATGAGATGAACATGAATGTAGTGCCAATAGCAAAAAGAATCGAGATTATAGCAAGTTTCCAAGTTTACATCATTTCATGAATGAACCTTGATTGTAAGGGAAATGATGGAAAAAGAAGCTTTTCTTACCAAACCAAAGTATCATTATTATGTATCCCAATAAGATGAACATGATTGTAGTTCCAATAACAAAAAGAATTAAGATTATCACAAGTACCCAAGTGTGTATCATTTCATGGATGAACTTTCATTATTAGGGAAATGCTGGAGAGAAAACCTTTTCTTGCAAATCCAAAGCATCAATATCATGTATCCTAATATGGAGAACATGATTGCAGTGCCATTACAAAAAGAATAGAGATTATTAAGAGTATCGAAGTTTATCTCATTTCATAAAAAACTTTAATCAAAAGGAAAATGGTAGGAAGAAAAGCTTTTCTTGCCAAACCAAAGCATCAATATCATGCATCCCAATGAGATGAACATGACTGTATTGCCCATAATAAAAAGAATAGAGATTATTAAGAGTATCCAAGTTTGTCTTATTTCATGAAGGAACTTTAATTATAAGGAAAATGGTGGCAAGAAAAGCATTTCTTGCCAAACCATAGCATCAATATCTTATATCCCAATGGGATGAACATGACTGTAGTGCCAATAACAAAGAGAATCAAGATTATTACAAGAACCCAAGTTTCTATCATTTCGTGGATGAACTTTGGTTATAAGGGAAATGGTGGAAAGAAAAGCTTTTCTTACCAAACCAAAGCATCAATATCATGTATCCCAATTAGATGAACATGATTGTAGTGCCAATAACAAAAAGAATCGAGATTATTTCGAGTATCTAAGTTCATATCATTTCAAGGATGAACACTGATTATAAGGGAAATGGTGGAAAAAAAACTTTTCTTACAATCCAAATAATCAAAATAATGTATCCCAATGAGGAGAACATGATTGTAGTGCCCATTATAAAAAGAGTGGAGAATATTAAGAGTATCCAAGTTTATTTCATTTCATGAATGAACTTTAATCATATGGAAAACATTGGAAAAAAAAAACTTTTCTTGCCAAACCAAAGCTTCAATATCGTGTATCCCAATCAGATGAACATGATTGTATAGCCCATAACAAAAGGAATGGAGATCATTAAGAGTATCCAAGTGTCTTATTTCACAAAAGAACTTTAATTATAAGGACAATGGTTGAAAGAAAAGCTTTTCTTGCTAAACTAAAGCATCAATGTCATGTATCCCAATGAGATAAACAAGATTGTAATGCTAATAACAAAAAGAATCGATATTGTTACAAGTATCCAAGTTTGCATTATTTCATTGATGAACTTTGATTATAACGGAAATTGTGGAAAGAAAAGATTTTTTTGCCAAACCAAAGCTTTAATATCGCGCATCCTAATGAGATGAAAATGATAGGAGTGCCAATAACAAAAAGAATAGAGATTATTACCAGTATCTATGTTTGTATCATTCCATGGATGAACTTTTATCATAAGGGAAATAGTGGAAAGAAAAACTTTTCTTGCAAATCCAAAGCATTCATATTGTGTATCGCAATGTGAAGAACTTGATTATAGTGCCCATAACAAAAAAAATAGAGTTTGTCAAATGTACCCAAGTTTATCTCATTTTACGAATGAACTTTAACTATAAAGAAAATAGGAGAAAGAAAAGCTTTTCTTGCCAAACCAGAGCATCAATGTCATGTATACCAATGAGATGAACATGATTGTGTGCCTAAAACAAAGGGAATTGAGAATATTACAAGTATCCAAGTTTGCATCCTTTTATGGATAAACTTTGATTATGAGGGAAATGGTGGAAAGAAAACCTTTTCTTGCAAATCTAAAACATTAATATCGTGTATCCCAATAAGGGCAAAATGATGCAGTGCTAATAACAAAAAGAATCGAGATTATTGCAAGTATCCACGTTTGTATCATTTCATGAAAGAACTTTGATTATAAAGGAAATAGTGGAAAGAA
Source organism: Adansonia gregorii (assembly GCA_038382025.1). Classification (NCBI taxonomy): domain Eukaryota; kingdom Viridiplantae; phylum Streptophyta; class Magnoliopsida; order Malvales; family Malvaceae; genus Adansonia; species Adansonia gregorii. Next base: position 26,175 of record JBBYHO010387726.1, read on the forward strand.
AAGATTTTCCTACCATTCCAAAGCATCAATATCATGCATCCCAATGAGGTGAACATGATTGGAGTGCCAATAACAAAAAGAATTAGAATAATTACAAGTATCGAAGTATATATCATTTTATCGATGAAGTTTCATTATAAGGATAATGGTGGAAAGAAAAGCTTTTCCTGCCAAAGCAAAGCATCAATATTGTATACCAGAATAAGATGAACATGATTATAGTGCCAAGAGCAAAAAGAATCAAGATTATTACAAGTATCCAAGTTTGTATAATTTCATAGATAAACTTTTATTATAAGGGAAATGGTGGAAAGAAAACCTTTTCTTGCAAATCCAAAATATCAATATCGTGTATGCCAATATGAAGAACATGATTGTAGTGCCCACTACAAAAAGAATTGAGATTATTAAGAGTATTAAAGTTTGTCTCATTTCGTAGATGAACTTTTATTATAAGGAAAATGGTGGAAAGAAAACCTTTTCTTGCAAATCCAAAGGATCAATATCGTGTATCCCAATGTCGAGAACATGATTGTAGTGCCCATTACAAAAAGAATGAGGATTATTAAGAGTATTCAAGTTTATATCATTTCATGAATAAACTTTAATCATAAGGAAAATGGTGGAAAGAAAAACTTTTACTAACAAACCAAAGATCAATATCGTGTATTCCAATGAGATGAACATGATCGTATTGCCCATAACAAAAAGAATAGAGATCATTAAGAGTATCCATGTTTGTCTCATTTTTGAAAGAACTTTAATTATAAGGAAAATGGTGGAAAAAAAAAGCTTTTCTTGCCAAACTAAAGCTTCAATATTGTGCATCCCAATGAGATGAACATGATTATAGCACCAATAACAGAAAAAGTCAAGATTATTACATGTATCCATGTTTGTATCATTTCATACTTAAACTTTGATTATAGAGGAAATGGTAGAAAAAAAGCTTTTCTTGCAAATCTAAAGTACAAATATCATGTATCCTAATATGGAGAACATGATTGTAGTGCCCATTACAAAAAGAATAGAGATTATTAGAAGCATCTAAGTTTGTCTCATTTAATGAATGAACTTTAATCATAAGGAAAATGGTGGGAAGAAAAGCTTTTCTTGCCAAACTAAAGCATCAATGTCGTGTATCCTAGTGAGATGTACATGATTGTATTGCCCATAACAAAAAGAATGGAGATTATTAAGAGTATCTAAGTGGAGATTATTAAGAGTATCTAAGTTTGTCTCATTTCACAAAAGAACTCTAATTATAAGTATATGATGGAAAGAAAAGCTTTTCTCGCCAAACCAAAGCAACAATGTCATGTACCCTAATAAGATGAACATGATTTAGTGCCAATAACAAAGGGAATCGAGATTATTACAAGTATCCAAGTTTGTATAATTTTAGGGATTAACTTTGATTATAAGGGAAATAGTGGAAAGAAAAGATTTTCTTGCCAACACAAGGCCTCAATATCATGTATCCCAATGAGATGAACATGAAAGTAGTACTAATAACAAAAAGAATAGAGATATTACAATTATCAAGTCTATATCATTTTATTGATGAACTTTGATTATAAGGAAAATGGTAAAAAGAAGCTTTTCCTACCAAACCAAAGCATCAATATCATGTATCCTAATAAGATAAACATGATCGTAGTGCCAATAACAAAAAAAATCAAGATATTACAAGTGTCCACGTTCATACCATTTCAGGGATGAACTTTGATTACAAGGAAAGTAGTGGAAAGAAACACTTTTCTTGCCAAACCAAGAACTAATATCATGTATCCCAATGAGATGAACATGATTGTAGTGCCAATAACAAAGAGAATCGAGATTATTGCAATTATCCAGGTTTGTATCATTTTATGGATGAACTTTGGTTATAAAGGAAATGGCGAAAAGAAAAGCTTTTCTTACCAAACCGAAGCCTCAATATCGTGTATCCCAATGAGATGAAAATGATGGGAGTGCCAACAACAAAAAGAATCAAGATTATTACAAGTGTCTGCGTTCGTATCATTTCATGGATGAACTTTTATTTGAAGGGAAATGGTGAAGAGAAAACCATTTCTTGCAAACCCAAAGCTTCAATATCTTGTATCCCAATGTAAAGAACATGATTGTAGCACCCATAACAAAAGGAATGGAGATTATTATGACTATCCAAGTTTGTCTCATTTCACGAATGACTTTAATTATAAGGAAAAAGGTAGAAAGAAAAGCTCTTCTTGCCAACCCAAGGCATCAATGTCATGTATCTCAATGAGATGAACATGATTGTAGTGCTAATAACAAAAAGAATAAAGATTATTACAAGTATCGAGGTTTGTATCATTTCATGGATGAACTTTGATTATAAGGGAAATAATGGAAAAAAAAGCTCCTCTTGTAAGTCCAAAGTAGAAATATCATGTATCCTACTATAGAGGACATGATTGTAGTGCCTATTTGAAAAAAATAGAGATTATTAAGAGTATCCAAGTTTCTCATTTCATGAATGAAATTTAATCATAAGGAAAATGGTGGAAAGAAAACCTTTTCTTGACAAACCAAAGCATCAATATTATGTATCCCAATGAGATGAACATGATTGTATTACCCATAACAAAAAGAATGAAGATTATTAAGAGTATCCAAGCCTGTCTCTTTTCATTAAAAAGCTTTAATTATAAGGGAAATGTTCGAAAGAAAAGCTTCTCCAGCCAAACCAAAGCAACAATGTCATGTATCGCAGTAAGATGAACATGATTTAGTGCCAATAACAAAGAGAACCAAGATTATTACAAGTATCCAAGTTTGTATAATCTCATGAATGAACTTTGATTATAAGGGAAATGGTGGAAGGAAAAGATTTTTTTGCCAAACCAAGGCCTCTACATCATATACCCCAATGAGATGAACATGATAGGAGTGCCAATAACAAAAAGAATCAAGATTATTAGAAGTATCCAAGTCTGTATCATTTCATCGATGAACTTTGATTATAAAGAAAATAGTGGAAATAAAAGCTTTTCCTGTAAAACTAAAGTGTCAATATCGTGTATCCCAATGAGATGAACATGATTGTAGTGCTAACAACAAAATAAATCGAGATTATTACAAGAATCTAAGTTTATACCATTTCATGGATGAACTTTGATTACAAGGAAAGTAGTGGAAAGAAACGCTTTTATTGCTAAACCAAAGAACCAATATCGTTTATCCCAATGAGATAAACATGATTGTAGTGCCACTAGTACAAAGAATCGAGATTATTATAAGTATTGAAGTTTGTATCATTTCATTGATGAATTTTAATTATAAGGAAAATGGCGAAAAGAAAAGCTTTTCTTTGCAAACCAGAGCATCGATATCATATATCCTAAGGAGATAAACATGATTGCAGTGCCAACAACAAAAAGAATCGAGATTACTACAAGTTTCCAAGTTTGCATCATTTCATTGATAAACATTTATTACAGGAGAAATGGTGTAAAGAAAAGCTTTTCTTGTAAATCTAAAGCATCAATATCATGTATCCTAATGTGAAGAACATGATTGTAGTGCCCTTAACAAAAGAATGGAGATTATTAACAGTATCCAAGTTTGTCTTATTTCACGTATGAACTTTAATTATAAGCAAAATAGTGGAAAAAAAAAGCTTTTCTTGCAACCCAAAGCATCAATGTTGTGCATCCCAATGAGATGAACATGATTGTAGTGCCAATAACAAAGAGAATCGAGATTATTACAAGTATCCAAGTTTGCTTCATTTCATGGATGAACTTTTATTATGAGGGAAATGATGGAAAGAAAAGCTTTTCTTGCAAATCCAAAGCATCAATAAAAACTTTTCTTGCAAATCTAAAGCATCAATATCGTGTGTCCTAATGAGGTGAACGTGATTGCAGTGCCAATAACCAAAAAAATGACATTGTTACAAGCATCTAAGTCTATATCAGTTTATCAATGAACTTTGATTATAAGGAAAATAGTGGAAAGAAAAGCTTTTCCTACCAAACCAAAGCATCAATATCGTATATCCCAATGAGATGAACATGATTGTAGAGCCAATAATAAAAAGAATCAAGATTATTATAGGCATCCAAGTTTGTACCATTTCATGGATGAACTTTGATTATAAGAGAAATGGTGGAAAGAAAAGCTTTTCTTGCAAAACTAAAGCATCAATATTGTGTATCCTAATGTGAAGAACATGACTGTAGTGCCCATAACAAAAAGAATGGAGATTGTAAAGAGTATCCACGCTTATCTCAGTTCACGAATGAATTTTAGTTATATAGAAAATGGCAAAAAAAAATCTTTTCTTGCAAAACAAAAGCATCTATATCGTGTATCATAATGAGATGAAGATGATTGTAGTGCCAAGAACAAAAAAAATTGAGCTTGTTACAAGTTTTCAAGTTTGTATAATTTCATGCATAAACTTTGATTATAAGGGAAATGGTGGAAATGAAAGCTTTTCTTGCCAAACCAAAGCATTAATTTCATATACCCTAAGGAGATGAACATGATTGTAGTGCCAAAAACAAAAAAAAATTAAGATTATTACAAGTGTCCAAGTTTGTACAATTTTAAGGATAAACATTGATTATAAGGGAGATGGTGGAAAGAAAACCTTTTCTTGCAATTCCAAAGGATCAATATCATGTATCCTAATGTGGAGAACATGATTGTTTTGCCTATAACAAAAAGAATGGAGATTATTAGAAGTATCCAAGTTTATCTCATTTCACGAATGAACTTTAATTATAAGGAAATTGGTGGAAAGAAAAGTTTTTCTTGCCAAACTAAAGCGTTAATATCATGTATCCCAATGAGATGAACATGATCGTAGTGCCAATAACAAAGAGAATATAGATTATTGCAAGTTTCCAAGTTTGTACCATTTGATGGATGAACTTTAATTATAAGGGAAATAGTGGAAAGAAATGATTTTCTTCCCAACCAAAGCCTCAATATCGTGTATCCTAATGAGTTGAACATGATTGGGGTGCTAATAACAAAATCAATCGAGATTATTACAAGTATCTAAGTTTGCATCACTTTATGGATGAACTTTTTTTAAAAGGGAAATGGTAAACCTTTTCTTGCAAATGCAAAGCATCAATATCGTGTATCCCATTGTGGAGAAGATGATTGTAGTGCCCATAACTAAAAGAATGAAGATTATTATAAGTATCCTCGTTTGTCTATTTTATGAATGAACTTTAATTATGAGGAAAATGGTGGAAAGAAGAGCTTTTCTTGCCAAACCAAAGCATCAATATTGTGTATCTCACTATGAAGAACATGATTGTCATGCCCATAACAAAAAGAATAGAGACTGTTAAGAGTATCCAAGTTTGTCTAATTTCATGAGTGAACTTTAGTTATAAGGAAATTGGTGCAAAGAAAAGCTTGTCTTGCCAAACCAAAGCTTCAAGATTGTGCACCCCAATAAGATGAACATGATTGTAGTGCCAATAACAAAAAATAATGAGATTATTGAAAGTTTCCAAGTTTGTATCATTTCATGGATGAACTTTGATTATAAGGGAAATTGTGGAAAGAAAAGCTTTTCCTACCACACTAAAGCATCAGTATCATGTATCCCAATGAGATGAATATGATTGTAGTGCCAATAACAAAGAAAAATGTGATTATTACAAGCATCCAAGTTTGCATCATTTCATGGATGAACTTTGATTATAATGGAAATGGTGGAAAGAAAAGCTTTTCTTACCAAACCAAAGCATCAATATCATGTATCCTAATGAGATAAACATGATTGCAGTGCTAATAACAAAAAGAATGGAGATTATTGCAACTATCCAAGTTTGTATTATTTCATGGATGAACTTTGATTATAAAAGAAATTATGGAAAGAAAATCATTTTTTGCAAATCCAAAGCATCAATATCATATATCACAATATGAGGAACATGATTGTAGTGCCCAAAAGAAAAAGAATAGAGATTTTTGAGAGTATCTAGGCTTGTCACAGTTCATGTTTAAACTTTAATTACAAGGAAAGTGGTGAAACAAAAACTTTTCTTGCTAGACCAAAGCATCAATATTGTGTACCCTAATGGGATGAGCATGATTATAGTGCCAAAGGAAAAAGAATCAAGATTATTGCAAGTTTCCAAGTTTGTATCATTTCATGCATGAACTTTGATTATAAGGGAAATGGTGGAAATGAAAGCTTTTCTTGCCAGACCAAAGCATCAATATCATGTACCCCAATGAGATGAACATGATTGTAATGCCTAAAACAAAAAGAACAGAGATTATTACAAGTATCCAAGTTTTTATCACTTCATAGATGAACTTTGATTATAAGGGAATTGGTGGAAAGAAATTCTTTTCTTGCAATCCAAAGCATTAATATCATGTTTCCCAAAGTGAAAAACAGATTGTCGTGCCCATTACAAAAAGAATTGAGATTATTAAGAGTATCCAAGTTTGTTTCATTTTAGGAATGAACTTTAAGCATAAGGAAAATGGTGGAAAGGAAAACTTGCCTTGCAAACCAAAGCATCAATATCATTTATCCTAATGAGATGAACATGTTTGTAGTGCCAATAGGAAAAAAAATCGAGCTTATTACAAGTATCCAAGTTTGTACAATTTCATGGATGAATGCTGATTATAAGGGAATGGTGGAAAGAAAAGCTTTTCTCACCAAAACAAGGCATCAATAGCATCTACCCTAATGAGATGAACATGATTGTAGTGGCAATAACAAAAACAATCGAGATTAATACAACTATCCAAGTTTGTATCATTTCATGGATGTACTTTGATTATAAGGGAAATGGTGGAAAAAAAGGTGTTTCTTGCAAATCCAAAGCATCAATATTATGCATCACAACGTGAGGAACATGATTGTAGTGCCCATAACAAAAGAATGGACATTATTAAGAGTATCCATGCTTGTCTTAGTTTATGAATGAACTTTAATTACAAGGAAAATGGTGGAAAAAAAGATTTTCTTGCCAAACCAAAGCATTAATATCATGTACCCTAATGGGAAGAACATGATTGTAGTGCCAATAGCAAAAAGAATCAAGATTATTGCAAGTTTCCATGTTTGTATCATTTTATGCATGAACTTTGATTATAAGGGACATGGTGGAGACATAAGCTTTTCTTGCCAAACCAAAGCATAAATATCATGTACCTACTAAGATAAACATGATTATAGCGCCAAAAACAAAAAGAATAAACATTACTGCAAATATCCAAGTTTGTAACATTTAATGGATGAACTTTAATTATAGGGGAAATGGTGGAAAAAAAAACCTTTTCTTGCAAATCCAAAGCATCAATATCATGTATCCCAATGTGGAGAACATCATTATGGTGCCTATAACCAAAAGAATGGAGATTATTAAAAGTATCCAATTTGTCTCATTTCACGATTAAACTTTAATCATAAGGAAAATGGTAGAATGAAAAGCTCTTCTTGGCAAACCAAAGCATCATTATTATGTATCCCAATGAGATGATCATGATTGTAGTGCCAATAACAAAAAGAATCAAGATTATTACAAGTATCTAAGATTGTATAATTTCATAGATAAACTTTGATTCTAAGGGAAATGGTGGAAGGAAAACCTTTTCTTGCAAATCCAAAGCATCAATATTGTGTATCCCAATGAGTTGAACAGTATTATGTGCCAATAACAAAAAGAATCGAGATTATTACAAGTATACAAGTTTCTATAATTACAAGGATGAACTTGGATTATAAGGGAAATGGTGGAAAGAACATATTCTCTTGCCAAACCAAAGCTTAAATATCTTTTATCCCAATGAGATGAACGTTATTAGAGTGCCAATAACAAAAAGAATCGAGATTACTACAAGTATCTAAGTTTGTATCACTTAATGGATGAACTTTGCTTATAATGGAAATGGTGGAAAGAAAACCTTTTCTTGCAAATCCAATGCATCAATATCGTGCATTCCATTATAGAGAACATGATTGTAGTGCCCATAATAAAAAGAATGAAGATTATTATGAGTATCCAAATTTATCTTATTTCACGAATAAACTTTAATTATGAGAAAAATAAGGGAAAAATAGCTTGTCTTACCAAATCGAAGCATTAATATTATGTATCTCAACGTGAAGAACATGATTGTCATGCCTATTACAAAAAAGATAGAGATTATTAAGAGTATCCAAATTTGTCAGATCTCACGAATGAACTTTAATCATAAAGAAAATGGTGTAGAAAAAAAGCTTTTCTTGCCAAACCAAAGCATCAATATCATGTATCCCAATGAAATAAACATGATTGTAAGGCCAATAACAAAAAGAATCGAGATTATTACAAGTATGCAAGTTTGTATAATTTAATGGATGAACTTTGATTATAAGAAAAATGGAAATGCTTTTCCTACCAAACCAAAGAATCAGTGTCATGTATCCCAATGAGATGAGCATGACTATAGAGCCAATAACAAAAAGAAATGAGATTAAGACAAGTATCCAAGTTTGTATCATTTCATGGATGAACTTTGATTATAAGGAAAATGGTGGAAAGAAAAGCTTTTCTCACAAATCCAAAGCACGAATATCGTGTATTCCAATGCGAAGAACATGATGTAGTACCATAACAAAAAGAATGAAGATTATTAAGAGTATCCAAGTTTGTCTTATTTCGTGAATAAACCTTAATCATGAGGAAAACGGTAGAACGAAAAGGTTTTCTTAGCAAACCAAAGCATCATTATCATGTATCCTAGTGAGATGAACATGATTGTAGTTCCAATAACAAAAGGAATCAAGATTATTACAAGTATCTAGGTTTGTATAATTTCATGGATGAACTTTGATTGTAAGGGAAAAGGTGGAAGGAAAACCTTTTATTGCAAATCCAAAGCATCAATATCATTTATCCCAATGAGTTAAACATTATTGTAGTGCCACTAGCAAAAAGAATCAAGATTATTGCAAGTATCTAAGTTTGTGTAATTTCATGGATGAACTTTGTTTATAAGAGGAATGGTGGAAAGAAAATATTTTCTTGCCAAACCAAAGCCCAAATATCGTGTGTCCCAATGAGATTACATTATTGGAGTGCTAACAACAAAAGAATCGAGATTATTACAAGTATATAAGTTTGTATCACTTAATGGATGAACTTTAATTGTAAAGGAAATGATGGAAAGAAAACCTTTTCTTGCAAATCCAAAGCATCAATATCATGCATCCTATTATGGAGAAGATGATTGTAGTGCCCATAGAAAAAAGAATGAAGATTATTATGAGTATCCAAGTTTGTCTCATTTCACAAATGAACTTTCATTATGAGGAAAATAGGGGATAGAAGGCTTTTCTTGCCAAACCGAAGCATCAATATCGTGTATCCCAATGTGAAGAACATGATTGTCATGCCTATTACAAATTGGATGGCAATTATTAAAAGTATCTAAGTTTGTCTCATTTCACGAATAAGCTTTAATTGTAAGGAAAACGGTGGAAAAAAAATGCTTTTCTTGCCAAACCAAAGCATCAATATCATGTATCCCAATGAGATAAACATGATTGTGGGGCCAATAACAAAAAAAATCTAGATTATTACAAGTACACAAGTTTGTATAATTTCATGGATGAACTTTGATTAAAAGGAAAATGGTGGAAAGAAAAGCTTTTCCTACCAAACCAAAGCATCGAATATCATGTATCCAAACATGATAACCATGATTGTAGCACCAATAACCAAAAAAAAAAGAGATTATGACAAGTATCCAAGTTTGTGTCATTTTATGGATGAACTTTGATTATAAGGAAAATGGTGGGAAGAAAAGGTTTTCTCACAAATCCAAAGCATCAATACTGTGTATCCCAATGTGAAGAACATGATTATAGTGCCGTAACAAAAAAAATGGAGATTATTACAAGTATCCAAGTTTGTCTTATTTCATGAATAAACCTTAATCATAAGGAAAATGGTAGAATGAAAAGCTTTTCTTGGCGAACCAAAGCATCATTATTATGTATCCCAATGAGATGAAAATTATTGTAATGCGAATAACAAAAAGAATCGAGATTATTACAAGTATCCAAGCTTGTATAATTTCATGGATGAACTTTGATTCTGAGGGAAATGTGGAAGGAAAACCTTTTCTTGCAAATCCAAAGCATCAATATCGTGTATTCCAATGAGTTAAACATTATTGTAGTGCCAATAACAAAAAGAATTGAGATTATTGCAAGTATCCAAGTTTGTATAATTTCGTGGATGAACATGATTATAAGGGAAATAGTGGAAATGAATGCTTTTCTTGCCAAACCAAAGCATTAAATCGCGTATCCCATTGTGGAGAAAATGATTGTAGTGCCTGCAACAAAAACAATAAAGATTATTATGAGCATCCAAGTTTGTCTCATTTCACGAAAGAACTTTAATTATGAAGAAAATAGGGGAAAGAAGAGCTTTTCTTACCAAACTAAACCATCAATATCAAGTATCCCAATGTGAAAGACATGATTGTCATGCCTATTACAAAAAGGATGGAGATTATTAAGAGTATCCAAGTTTGTCTCATTTCATGAAAGAACTTTAATTACAAGGAAATTGGTGGAAAAAAAGCTTTTCTTGCCAAACCAAAGCATCAATATCATGTATCCCAATGAGGTAAACATGGTTGTAGTGCCAATAACAAAAATAATTGAGATTATTGCAAGTTTTCAAGTTTGTATCATTTGATAGATGAACTTTGATTATAAAGGAAATAGTGGAAAGAAAAGAGTTTCTTGCCAAACCAAAGCCTCAATATCATCTATCCCAATGAGTTAAACATGATTGGAATGCCAATAATGAAAACAATTGAGATTATTACAAGTATCTAAATTTGTATCACTTCATAGATGAACTTTGGTTATAAGGGAAATGGTGGAAAGAAAGCCTTTTCTTGCAAATCCAAAGCATCAATATTGTGTATCCCATTATAGAGAACATGATTGTAGTGCCCATAACAAAAAGAATGAAGATTATTATGAGTACCTAGTTTGTCTAATTTCACGAATAAACTTTAATTATGAGGAAAATAGTGGAAAGAATAGCTTTTCTTCCTAAACCAAAGCTTCAATACTATGTATCTCAATGTGAAGAACATGATTGTCAAGCCCATAACAAAAAGAATAGGGATTGTTATGAGCATCCAAGTTTGTCTTATCTTATGAATGAACATTAGTTAAAGGAAATTGGAGAAGAAAAGCTTTTCTTGCCAAACCAAAGCTTCAATATTGTGTACCCCAATGACATGAACATGATTGTAGTGCCAATAACAAAAAAAATTGAGATTATTGCAAGTTTCCAAGTTTATATCATTTTATGGATGAACTTTGATTATAAGGGAAATGGTAGAAAGAAAAGCTTTTCTTACCAAACTAAAGCATCAATATCATGTATCCCAATGAGATAAACATGATTGTAGTGCCAATAACAAAAAGAATCTTGATTAGTACAAGTATCCAAGTTTATGTCATTTCATGGATAAACTTTGATTATAATGAAAGTGGTGGAAAGAAAAGCTTTTCCCACTAAACCAAAGCATCAATGTCTTGTATCCTAATGAGATGAACATGATTTTAGTGCAATAACAAAAAGAATCAAGATTGTTACAACTATCCAAGTTTGTATCATTTCATGGTTAAACTTTGATTATAAGGAAAATGGTAGTAAAAAAAGTGTGTCTTGCAAATCTGAAGCATCAATATCGTGTATCACAATTTTTGGATCATGATTGCAGTGGCCATAACAAAAAGAATAGAGATTGTTAAGAGTATCCAGGCTTGTATCAGTTCATGAATGAACTTTAATTACAAGGAAAATGATTGAAAGAAAAGCTTTTCTTACCAAACCAAAGCATCAATGTCATGTACCCTAATGTTATGAACATGATTGTAGTGTGAATAACAAAAAGAATCATGATTTTTGCTGGCATCTAAGTCTGTATCATGTCTTGCATCAACTTTAATTATAATGGAAATGGTGGAAATCAATGCTGTCCTTGCCAAACCAAAGTATCAATATCCTATACCTTAATGAGATGAACATGATTGTAGTGCCAAAAACAAAAAGAGTAGAGATTATTACAAGTATCAGAGTTCTGTATCATTTCATGGATGAACTTTGATTATAGGGGAAATGTTCCAAAGCATCAAAATCATGTATCCCAATGTGGAGAACATGATTGCAATGCCCATTACAAAAAGAATCGAGATTATTATAGCTATCCAAGTTTCTATCATTTCATGGATGAACTTTGATTATATGGGAAATGATGGAAAAAAAATTTCTTACAAATCTAAATCATCAATATCGTGCATCACCATGTAAGGAATGTTATTGTAGTTCCCATAACAAAAAGAATGGAGATTGTTAAGGGTATCCAGGCTTGTCTCAATTCACGAATGAACTTTAATTACTAGGAAAATGGTGGAAAAAAAAAAGCTTTTCTTGCTAAACCAAAGCATCAATATCGTGTACCCCAATGAGATGAACATGATTATACTGTCAATAACAAAAAGAAACGAGATTATTGCAAGTTTTCAAGTTTGTATCATTTTATGAATGAACTTTGATTATAAGGGAAATGGTGGAAATGAAAGCTCTTCTTGCCAAACCAAAGTGTCAATATCATGTGCCCCAATGAGATAAATATGATTGCAGTGTCGAAATCAAAAAGAATAGACATTATTACAAGTATCCAAGTTTGTATCATTTCATGGATGAACTTTAATTATAAGGGAAATAGTGGAATGAAAACCTTTTCTTGCAAATCCAAAGCATCAATATCACGTATCCCAATATGGAGAACATGATTTTAGTGCCTATAACAAAAAGAATGGAGATTACTAAGAGTATCCAAGTTGGCCTCATTTCACAAATGAACTTTAATCATAAGGAAAATGACAGAATGAAAAGCTTTCCTTGGCAGCCTAAAGCATCATTATCGCGTATCCCAATAAGATGAACATGATTGTAGTGCCAATAACAAAAAGAATCGAGATTATTACAAGTATCCAAGTTTGTATATTTCATGAATGAACGTTAATTATAAGGGAAATGGTAGAAAGAAAACCTTTTCTTATAAATCCAAAGCATCAATATCATTTATCCCAATATGGAGAACATGATTATGGTGCCCATGACAAAAAGAATGAAGATTGTTAAAAGTACCCAGGCTTGTCTCAGTTCACGAATGAACATTAATTACTAAGAAAATGGTGGAAAGAAAAGCTTTTCTTGCCAAACCAAAGCATCAATATCATGTATCCCAATAAGATGAACATGTTTGTAGTGCCAATAGGAAAAACAATCAAGCTTATGACAAGTATCTAGGTTTGTATAATTTCATGGATGAACTTTGATTGTAAGGGAAATGGTGGAAATAAAAGCTTTTCTCACCAAACAGAAGCATCAATGTCATGCATCCTAATCAGATGAACATGATTGAAGTGCTAATAACAAAAAGAATCGAGACTATTATAGCTATCCAAGTTTGTATCAATTCATGGATGAACTTTGATTATAAGGGAAATGGTGGAAAGAAAAACATTTTTTGCAAATCTAAAGCATAAATATCGTGATCACAATATGAGGAACATGAGTGTAGTGCCCATAACAAAAAGAATAGAGATTGTTAAAAGTATCTAGGTTTGTCACAATTCACGAATGAACTTTAATTATTAGGAAAATGGTGGAATGAAAAGCTTTTCTTGCCAAACCAAAGCATCAATATCACGTACCCCAATAAGATGAACATGATTGTACTACCAATAACAAAAAGAATTGAGATTATTGCAAGTTTCCAAGTTTGTATCATTTTATGCATGAACATTGATTACAAGGGAAATGGTGGAAATGAAAGCTTTTCCAGCCAAACCAAAGTGTCAATATCACGCACCCCAATGACATGAACATGATTGTAGTGCTGAAAACAAAAAGAGTAGATATTATTACAAGTATCCAAGTTTGTCTCATTTCACGAATTAACTTTAATTATAAGGAAAATGGGGGAAAGAAGAGCTTTTCTTACAGAACTGAAGCATCAATATTATGTATCCCAACGTGAAAAATATGATTGTCAAGCCAATTACAAAAAGGATAGAGATTACTAAGAGTACCCAAGTTTATCTTATTTCACAAATGAACTTTAATCAAAAGGAAAACAGTGGAAAAAAAGCTTTTCTTGCTAAACCAAAGCATCAATATCATGTATCCTAATAAGATAAACATGATTGTACGGCCAATAACAAAAAGAATCAAGATTATTACACATACGCAAGTTTGTAAAATTTCATGGATGAACTTTGATTATAAGGAAAATAATGGGAAAAAAGCTTTTCCTACCAAACCAAAGCATCATCAATATCGTGCATCCCAATGTGATGAACATGATTGCAGTGCCAATAACAAAATGAATCGAGATTATTACAAGTATCTAAGTTTATATCACTTTATGGACAAACTTTAATTATAAAGGAGACGGTAGAAAGAAAAGTTTTTCTTGTAAATACAAAGCATTAATATCATGTATCCTAATGAGGTGAGCATGATTGTAGTGCCAATAACAAAAAGACATTGAGATTATTACACGTATCCAAGTTTGTATCATTTCATGGATGAACTTTGATCATAAGGAAAATGGTGGGAAGAAAAGCTTTTCTTGCCAAACCAAAGAATCAATGTCGTGTATCCCAATGAGGTGAACATGATTACAATGCCAATAACAAAATGATCAAGATTTTTACAAGTATCCAAGTTTGTATCATTTCATGGGTGAACTTTAATTATAAGGGAAATGTTGGAAAGAAAAGCTTTTCTTTCATATCCAAAGGATCAATATCATGTACCTCATTATGGAGAACATGATTGTAGTGCCCATAACAAAAAGAATAAAGATTATTATAAGTATCCAAGTTTGCCTTCTTTCATGAATAAACTTTAATTTTAAGGAAAATAGTGAAAAGAATAGTTTTTCCTACCAAGCCCAAGCATCAATATCGTGTTTCCTAATAAGATGAGATGATTGTAGTGCCAATAACAAATAAAATCGAGATTGCTACAAGTATCCAAGTTATTATCACTTCTTGGGTAAACGTTGATTGTAAAGGAAATGGTGGGAAGAAAAGCTTTTTTTGCAAATCAAAACCATCAATATTGTATATCCCAATATTAAGAACATGATTGAAGCACCTATAACAAAAGAATCGAGATTATTAAAAGTATCCAAGTTTGTCTCATTTCATGAATAAACTTTAATTAGAAGAAAAATGGTGGAAATAAAAGCTTTTCTTTCAAAACCAAAGCATCAATATCGTGTATCCTAATGAGATGAGCATGACTGTAGTGCCAATAACAAAAGAATCGAGATTATTGCAAGTATCAAAGCTAGTTTCCTTTCATGGGTAAAGATTGATTATAAGGGAAATGAAGGAAAGAAAAGCATTTCCTGCCAAACCAAAGCATCAATATCGTGTATCCTAGTGAGATGGACATGATTGTAGTGCCAATGACAAAAAGAATCAAGATTATTACAAGTATCCGAGTTTGTATCATTTCATGGATGAACTTTGATTATAAGGGAAATGGTGGAAGGAAACCTTTTCTTACAAGTCCAAAGCATCAATATCGTGTATCCCAAAATGGAGAACATGATTGTAGTGCCATTATAAAAGGAATGGAGATTATTAAGGGTATCCAAGTTTTGTCTCATTTCATGAATGAACTTTAATTACAAGGAAAATGGTGGAACGAAAAGCTTTTCTTACTAAACCAAAGCATCAATGTGATGTATCCTAATGAGATGAACATAGTTGTAGTACCAATAACAAAGAGAATTAAGATTATTACAAGTATCCATGTTTGCAAGATTTCATGGATGAATTTTGATTACAAGCGAAATAAGGGAAAAATAACTTTTCTCGTAAATCCAAGGCATCAATAACGTGTATCCCAATAAGATGAACAGGATTGTACTGCCAATATAAAAAAGAATCTAGATTATTGCAAGAATCCAAGTTTATATCATTTCATGGACAAAGTTTGATTACAATGGAAATGGTGGAAAGAAAAGTTTTTTTTCCAAACAAAAGCATCAATGACATGTATCCCAATAAGATGAACATGATTGGAGTACTGATAACAAAAAGAATTGAGGTTATTGCAAGTATCCACTTCTATATCATATCATCAATAAGCTTTGATTATACGAAAAGTGGTGGAAAGAAAAGCTTTTCCTATCAAACCAAAGCATCAATATCTTGTATTCTACTGAGATGAACATGATTGTAGTGCCAATACCAAAAAGAATTAAGATTATTACATTAATCAAGGTTGTATCATTTCATGGATGAACTTTGATTATAAAGGAAATGGGTGGAAAGAAAAGCTTTTCTTGTAAATCCAAAGCATCAATGTTGTGTTTCCTAATGTGAAGAACATGAATGTAGTGGCCATAACAAAAGGAATAGACATTATTAAGAGTATCCAGGTTTGTCTCATTTCACAAATGAGCTCTAATTATAAGGAAAATGGTGGAAAGAAAGGCTTTTCTTGCCAAACTAATGCATCAATATCATATATCCTGATGAGATGAACATGATTATAGTGCCAATAAAAAAAAATCGAGATTATTATAGGTACCCAAGTTTGTATCTTTTCATGGATGAACTTTAATTATGAGGGAACCATTGGAAACAGAACCTTTTCCTGTAAATCCAACGCATCAATATCGTGTATTCCAATGAGCTAAATGTGATTATAGTGCCAATAAGAAAAAGAATCAAGATTATTGCAAGTATCCAAGCTTGCATCATTTCATGGATGAACTTTGATTATAATGGAAATGATGGAAAAAAAAGATTTTCTTGCCAAACCAAAGTATCAATATCGTGCATCCCAATGAGATGAACATGATCATGATACCAATAACAAAAAGAATCGAGGTTATTGCAAGTATCTAAGTCTATATCATTTCATCAATGAGCTTTGATTGTAAGGAAAATGGTAGAAAGAAAAGCTTTTCCTGCCAAACCAAAGTATCAATATCGTGTATCCCAATGAGATGAACGTGATTGTATTGCCAATAACAAAAAGAATCGAGATTTTTAAAAGAATCCAAGTGTGTATCATTTCATGGATGAACTTTGGTTATAAAGGAAATAGTGGAAAGAAAAACTTTTCTTGTAAATCCCAAGCATCAATACCGTGTATCCCAATATGAAGAACTTGATTGTAGTGCCCATAAAAAAGAATGGAAATTATTAAGAGAATCTAGGTTTGTCTCATTTCATGAATAAACTTTAATTATAAGGAAAATGGTGAAACAAAAAGCTTTTCTTGCCAAACCAAAGGTCAGTATCATGTATCCCAATAAGATAAGCATGATTACAGTGCCAAAAACAAAACGAATTGAGAATATTACAGGTTCCTAAGTTTGTATCATGTCAAGCTTGAACATTAATTATAAGGGAAATAGTGGAAAGGAAAGCTTTTCTTGCAAAGCCAAAGCATCAATATCGTGTATCCTAATGAGATGAACATGATTGTAGTACCAATAACAAAAAGAATCGAGATTATTGCAAGTATCAAAGTTTTTATTGTTACCAAAGCATCAATATCGTGTATCCCAATGAGATGAACATGATTGTAGCACCAATAACAAAAAAATCGAGATTATTGCAAGTATCAAAGTTTGTATTGTTTCATGGGTGAACATTGATTATAAGGGAAACGGTGGAAAGAAAAGCATTTCCTATATCCCAGTCAGACAAATATGATTATAGTGCCAATAACAAAAAGAATCGAGATTATTACAAGTACTCGAGTTTGCATCATTCAATGGATAAACTTTGATTATGAGGGAAATCATGGAAAGAAGACCTTTTCTTGCAAATCCAAAGCATCAATATCATGCATCTCGATGAAGTGAGCATGATTGTAGTGCCAATAACAAAAAAGAATCAAGATTATTGCAAGTACCCAAGTTTGTATCATTTCATGGATGCACTTTAATGACAAGGAATGGAAAAAAGAAAAGCCTTTCTTGCCAAACCAAAGCATCAATATCATATATCCTAATGAGATGAATATGATTGTAGTACCAGTAACAAAAAGAATCCAGATTATTATAAGTATCCAAGTTTGAATCATTTCATGGATGAACTTTGATTATAAGAAAAATGGTGGAAAGACAAGCTTATCCTGCCAAACCAAATCATCAATAATGTGTATCCCAATAAGATGACTATCACTGTAGTTTTAGTAACAAAAAGAATGAAGATTATTACAAGTATCCAACTTTGTATCATTTCATGGATGAACTTTGATTATGAGGGAAATGGCAAAAAGAAAACCTTTACTTGAAAAACCAAAGCATCAATATCGTGTATCCTAATAAGAAGAACATGATTATAGTGCAAATAACAATAAGAATCAATACTATTGCAAGTATCCAAGTTAATAGCATTTCAAGCATGAACTTTGATTATAAGGGAAATGGTGGGATGAAAAGCATTTCCCACCAAACTAAAGCATCAATATCATGTATCCCAATAAGATGAACATGATTGTAGTGCCAGTAACAAAAAGAATGGAGATTATTACAAGTATCCAAGTTTGCATCATTTCATAGATGAACTTGGATAATAGGGGAAATGGTGGAAAAAAAACCTTTTCTTACCAATCTAAAGCATCTATATCGTGTATCTTGATAAGGTGAGCATGATTGTAGTGCCAATAACAAAATAAATTGAGATTATTGCAAGTATCCAAGTTTGTATCATTTCATGGGTGGACTTTGGCGATGAGGGAAATGGCAAAAGGAAAAGCCTTTCTTCCCAAACCAAAGCATCAATATCATGTATCCCAAAGAGCTGAACACGATTGTACTACCAATAACAAAAAGAATTGAGATTATTACAAGTATCCAAGTTTGAATCATTTCATGGATGAACTTTGAATATAAGGAAAATTGCAAAAAGAAAAGCTTTTCCTATCAAACTAAAGCATCAATATTGTGTATCCTAACGAGATGAACATGATTGTATCTCTAATAACAAAAAGAATCAAGATTATTATATGTATCCAAGTTTGTATCATTTCATTTATGAACTTTAATTATAAGGGAAATAGTGAAAGAAAGGGCTTTTCTTGAAAATCCAATGCATTGATATCGTGTATCCCAATGTGGAGAACATGATTGTAGTGCCCATAACAAAAGAATGGAGATTAGTAAGAGTATCTGTATTTGTCTTATTTCATGAATGAACTTTAATTATAGGGAAAATGGTGGAAAGAAAAGCTTTTCTTGCTAAACCAAAGCATCAATATCGTGTATCCCAATGAGACAGACATAATAGTAGTGCCAATAATAAAAAGAATTGAGATTATTGCGAGTATCCAAGCTTGTAGCATTCGATGGATGAACATTAATTATAAGGGAAATGATGGAAAGAAAAGCTTTTCCTGCCAAACCAAAGCAGCAATATTGTGTATCCCAATGAAATGAGAATGATTATAATGCCAATAACAAAAATAATGCAGATTATTACAAGTATCCAAGTTTGTATCATTTCATGGATGAACTATGATTACGAGGGAAATGGTGGAAAGAAAACCTTTTCTTGAAAAACCAAAGCATCAACATCATGTATCCCAATATGGAGAACTTATTTGTAGTGCCCATAACACAAAGAATGGAGATTATTAAGAGTATCTAAATTTGTCTTATTTTGCGAGTAAACTTTAATTATAAGGAAAATGGTGAATAAAAGCTTTTCTTGCCAAACTAAAGCATCAATATCGTGTATCCCAATGAGATAAACATGATTGTAATGTCAATAACAAAAGGAATGAAGATTATTACATGTATCCAAGTTTGTATCATTTCATGGATGAACTTTGATTATGAGGGAAATGGTGGAAAGAATAACCTTTTCTTGCAAATCCAAGGTATCAATATCATGTATCTCGATGAGTTGGGTATGGTTGTTGTGCCAATAAGAAAAAGAATCAAAATTATTGCAAATATCCATGTTTCTATCATTTCATGGATGAACTTTGATTATAATTGAAATGGTGGGAAGAAAAGCATTTCCCGCCAAGCCAAAGCATCAATATCATGTATCCCAATGAGATGAACATGATTGTAATGCCAATAACAAAAAGAATAGAGATTATTACAAGTATCCAAGTTTGTATCATTTCATGGATAAACTTTGATTATGAGGGAAATGGTGGGGAGAAAGGCATTTCCTGCGAAACCAAAGTATCAATATCATGTATCCCATTAAGATGAGCATGATTGTAGTGCCAATAACAAAAATAATAGAGATTAGTACAAGTAACCAAGTTTGCATTGTTTCATGCATGAACTTTGATTATGAGGGAAACGGTGGGCAAAAAACCTTTTCTTGCAAATCCAAAACAACAATATTGCCTATCTCAATGAGATAAGCATGATTGTAGTGCTAATAACAAAAAGAATCGAGATTATTGCAAGTATCCAACTTTGAATCATTTAATGGATAAACTTTAATGATAAGGGAAATGGTGAAAAGAAAAGCTTTTCTTTCCAAACCAAAGCATCAATATCATGTATCCCAATGAGGTAAGCATGATTGTAGTGCTAATAACAAAAAGAATCGAGATTAATATGAGTATCCAAGTTTGTATCATTACACCGATAAACTTTGATTATAAGGAAAATGGTGGAAAGAAAAGCTTTTCGTGCCAAGCCAAAGCATCAATATCGTGTATCCTAATGAGATGAACATAATTGTAGTGCCAGTAACAAAAAAAATTGATATTATTGCAAGTATCCAAGCCTGTATCATTTCATTGATGAACTTTGATTATAAGGGAAATTATGGAAAGAAAAGCTTTTCTTGCAAATCAAAAGCATCAATATCATGTGTCCCAATTTGGAGAACATGATTTTAGTGCCTATAATGCAAAGAATTCATATTATTAAGAGTATCCAAGTTTGTCTCATTCACGAATGAACTTTAATTATAAGAAAAATGGTGAAAGGAAAAGCTTTTCTTGCCAAACCAAAGCTTCAATATCGTGTATCCCAATAAGATAAACACGATTCTATTACAATAACAAAAAAATCAAGATTATTATAAGTATCCAAGTTTGTATTATTTCATGGATAAACTTTGATTATAAAGGAAGCAATGGGAATAAAAGCATTTCTTTCCAAACCAAAGCACCAATATTGTGTATCCCGATGAGATGAACAAGATTATAGTGCTAATAACAAAAAGAATAGAGATTATTACAAGTATCCAAGTTTGTATCATTTCATGCTTGAACTTTGATTATGAGGGATATGGTGGAAGGAATACCTTTTCTTGCAAATCCAAAGCATCAATATCATATATCCCAATGAGGTAAGCATGATTGTAGTGCCAATGACAAAAGGAATCATGATTATTCCAAGTCCAAGTTTGTGTCATTTCATGGATGTACTTTGATGATAAGGGGAAGGGTAGAAAGAAAAGCTTTCCTTGCTAAACCAAAGCATCAATATCGTGTATCACAATGAGATGAATATAATTGTAGTGCCAATACCAAAAAAAATCAAGATTATTACAAGTATCCTAGTTTGAATCATTTCATGGGTGAACTTTGATTATAAGGAAAAGGTGGAAAGAAAAGGTTATCCGGCCAAACCAAAGCATCAATATCATTTATCCTAATGAGATGAACATGGTTGTAGTGCCAACAGTAGAAAAAATGAAGGAAAGAAAATGTTTTTTTTTACAAGTATACAAGTTTGTATCATTTCATGGATGAACTTTGATTATGAGGGAAATGGAGGAAAGAAAACCTTTTTCTTGCAAATCCAATGTATTAATATCATGTATCCCGATAAGGTAAGCATGATTGTAGTGCCTATAACAAAAACAATCAAGATTATTACTGGTATCCAAGTTTGTATCATTTCATCGATGAACTTTGATTATAAGGGAAATGGTGGAATGAAAAGCTTTTCTTTCAAATCCAATGCATTAATCTTGTCTATCCCAATATGGAGAACATGATTGTAGTGCCCATAACCAGAAGAATGGAGATTATTAAGAGTATCTAAATTTATCTCATTTTGCGAGTGAACTTTAATTATAAGGAAAATGGTAGAAAAAAAAAGCTTTTCTTGCTAAGCCAAAGCATCAATATCGTGTACCCAATGAGATGAACATGATTGTAGTGTCAATAACAAAAAAATGGAGATTATTACATGTATCCAAGTTTGTATCATTTCATGCATGAACTTTGATTATGAGGGAAATGGTGGAAAAAAACCTTTTCCTGCAAATTCAAAGTAATAATATCATGTATCCTAATGAGGTGGGCATGATTGTAGTGCCAATAACAAAAGGAATCGAGATTATTGCAAGTATCCAATTTTGTATCATTTTATGGATGAACTTTGATGATATAGGAAATGGCAGAAAAAAAGCCTTTCTTACCAAACCAAAGCATCAATATCGTGTATCCCAATGAGATGAACATGATTGTAGCACTAATAACGACAAGAATCAAGATTATTATGAGCACCTAAGTCTATGTCATTTCATCGATGAACTTTGTGATTATAAGGAAAATGGTTAAACGAAAATTTTTTTCTTGCCCAACGAATGCTTCAATATCTTGTATCGCAATAAGATGAGGATGACTATAGTGCCAATAACAAAAAGAATCAAGATTATTACAAGTATCCAAGTTTGTGTCATTTTATGGATGAATTTTGATTATAAAGGAAATGGTGGAAAGAAAACTTTTCTTGCAAATCCAAAGTGTATCCCATCACGAAAACATGATTGTAGTGCCTATAACAAAAAGACTAGAGATTATTATGTGTATCCAAGTTTGTCTTATTTCATGAATGAACTTTAATTATAAGGAAAATGGTGGAAAGAAATACCTTTCTTGCGAAAGGAAAGCTTCAATATTGTGTATCCCAGTTAGATGAACATGATTGTCGTGCCAATAACAAAAAAAATTGAGATTATTACAAGTATCCAAGTTTGTATCATTTCACGGATGAACCTTGATTATAAGAAAAATGGTGGAAAGAAAAGCTTTTCTTGCTAAACTAAAGCATCATTATCATGTATCCCAATGAGATGCACATGATTGTAGTGCCAATAACAAAAAGAATCAAGATTATTACAAGCATCCAAGTCTATATCATTTCATCAAAGAACTTTGGCTATAAGGAAAATGGTGGAAAGAAAAGCTTTTCTTGCCAAACCAAAACATCAATATCGTGTGTCCCAATAAGGTGAACATGACTGTAGTGCCAATAAAAAAAAGAATCAAGATTATTACAAGTATCCAAGTTTGTATCATTTCATGGATGAACATTGATTGTAAAGGAAATGATGGAAAGAAAAGCCTTTCTTGCAAATCCAAGGCATCAATCTCGTGTATTCCATTCTAGAGAACATGATTGTAATGCCTATAGCAAAAAGAATGGAGATTATTATAAGTATCTACGTTTGTCTCATTTCAAGAATAAACTTCAAATAAAAGGAAAATGGTAGGAAAAAAAGCTGTTTTTGCTAAACCAAAGCATCAAAATCGTGTATCCCAATGAGATGAACATGATTATAGTGCCAATGGCAAAAGGAATCAAGATTATTACAAATATCCAAGTTTGTATCATTTCATGGATGAACTTTGATTATAAGGGAAATGGTGGAAAGAAAAACATTTCTTACTAAACCAAATCATCAATATCATGTATCCTAATGAGATGAACATGATTGTAGTGCCAATAACAAAAAGAATCTAGATTATTACAAGTAGCCAAGTTTGTATCATTTCATGGACAAACTTTGATTATGAGGAAAATGGTGGAAAAAAAAACTTTACCTGCCAAACCAAAGCATCAATATTGTGTATCCTAATAAGATGAACATGATTGCAGTGCCAGTAACAAAAAGAATCAAGATTATTACAAGTATCCAAGTTTGTATCATTTCGTCATTCAGCTTTGGTTATAAGGGAAATGGTGGCATGAAAAGCTTTTCTTACAAATCTAAAGCATCAATATCGTGTATCCTAAAGTGGAGAACATGATTGTAGTGCCCATAACAACAAGAATGAAGATTATTAAAAGTATCCAAGTTTGACTCATTTCATGAATGAACTTTAATTATTAGGAAAATGGTGGAAAGAAAAGCTTTTGTTGCCAAACCAAAGCATCAATATCTTGTATCCTAATGAGATGAACATGATTGTAGTGCCAATAACAAAGAGAATCAGATTATTATAGGTATCCAAGTTTGCACCACTTCATGGATGAACCTTGATTATAATGAAAACGGTGGAAGAAAAGCTTTTCTTGCCAAGCTATAGCATTAATATCATGTATCCTAATGAGATGAACATGATTGTAGTGCCAATAAAAAAAAGAATCAAGATTATTACAAGTATCCAAGTTTGGAACATTTCATGAATTAACCTTAATTATGAGGAAAATGTTGGAAAGAAAAACTTTTCTTGTTAAACCAAAGCATTAATATCGTGTATCCTAATGAGATGAACATGATTGTATTGCCAGCAGCAAAAAAAATTGAGACTATTACAAGCATCCAAGTGTATATCATTTCATCAAAGAACTTCGATTATAAGGAAAATGGTGGAAAGAAATGCTTTTCTTGCTAAACTAAAGCATGAATATTGCGTATCCCAATGGGATGAACATGACCTATAGTGCCAATAAGAACAAGAGTCAAGATTATTACAAGTATCCAAGTTTGTATCATTTCATGAATGAACTCTGATTATAAGGGAAATGGTTGAAAGAAAAGACTACAAAGCTCCAATACCTCTTCCATTCAAGAAAAGGTTGAGGCAAATTCTTGGAGTCACAGAAGCATGGGTTGATACTTATGTCAAAGTGAAAGGGAGTAACGAATGCATCTCTTGGGCCAGCTTGAAAGAGGTAATCATGAATCTTTCTAATCTGAAGAAAGCTTAAGTTGTCTATGCTTTGAAAATCTATGGGCTCGTTATATTCCCAAAGACTTTGGGTTATGTAGAGGTGGCAGTCACAGATTTCTTTTCTCACCTATGTTGCAACATCAACCATGTTTCCACTATCATCGTCGAAAACATCCGCGCCTTAAGCTTTTGTAAAAAGATAGGAATTGAAAGGTTTATTGGGTGCACCTCACTGCTCCAGATGTGGCTCCTAAGTCATCTTTGTGTTAGAAAAGGAAGAGTCAGGTAAAATTTCTTCTTCAAGATCAATTCTCTTTCCACGGCATCAGAGGAAGAATGTCATCAAGATAAGATAGAAAAGCATTGGGTGGAGGAATTATGAAATGCCAAAGAGGAAGAAATCATATGGAGAGCTTCATGGGTGTTCCCTCAATCGATTGTGCACAGATGTGGAGACTGCACTTGTGTGCCATTCTTGGGACTATAGAGAAATACCAGTTATGCTCATCTTTTGGTGTTGCGTTAGTTCCAGTGCCAGAAATTTATCCCGTTCCTTGAAGATTTAGGACTTTGGGATTTTGAGTACAGAGAGCCCAATTATAAAGCGAAAGTCCAGTTAGCTTTCCAAGCTTGGAAGAAGATCTATTGTATGGAAAGATATTAGAGATGAAGCCTCACCATGCCTGGATACAAAGAATGGAGACTCCATCGTATCAATGATCCTTTGCCACCATCTAACTTTGGGGTACTGCAAATACCGATAGAAGAACTGTCTCTTGAGATGGAGCTACATAGAAGGGAGTTTGAACGAGAAAAGGTGTCCTTCACCATCAAAATATCTCGACTTAAGAAGGAAAAAGGCTAGCTAGAGATGGACATCTATCTTAGAAGCAGTGAAATGGATCGAGTTGTTAAAGAAAAGGATCACTTTAAAGATGACCTTGAGAGCCTATTCAAGGATTATGTGACACTTTGAAAAGCTAACAAGTCCTGATGCATTGGCAAGACATCAGTCGAATAGGAATCGAAAGTTGCCGCTCTCAATCACAAACTGAATCAGCGAAAAAAAGAAGTCAGAACCAGCAAAGAAAAGTTCATGGGGGCACGTGCTCTTGCTTCCACCTACCAATGAAAGAATCAAAGACTCGAGGCCCAAATGCGAGATATGAGAGCCATCAGGGTTGAAAATGAAGCCCTCAATCATAGAATCTGGGAGTTAAAACAGTCTCTTCAAGATTATCAAGGTCAAATCAATGAACTAACAAAGGCTTCCAAGCAATGCGAACTAGATTAGCAAGTGACAATCAAGCCAGCATGTATGAACTACCCAGAACAACATCAGTAACTCACTCAATAAGTTCAGATGGCTTAGTGAGAGGCGGATGACATGATTGAAGTAGCTCGATCCATAAAGCAAGACATTACACCTATTGAAGATCGTGAGCAACGACTTTTGGATTTCCTTGATTGTGTACAAATCCAAAGCATCAATATCATGCATGCCAATATAGAGAACATGATTGTAGTGCCCATAACAAAAAGAATAAAGGCTATTAAGATTATCCAAGTTTGTCACATTTCAAGAATGAACTTTAATTATAAGGAAAATGGTGGTAAGAAAAGCTTTTCATGCTAAACCAAAGCATCAATATTGTGTATCCCAACGAGATGAACATGATTATAGTACCAATAACAAAAAGAATAGGGATTATTACAAGAACCTAAGTTTGTATGATTTCATTGATGAACTTCGATTATAAAGGAAATGGTGGAAAGAAAAGCATTTCCTACCAAACCAAATAATCAATATCATGTATCCTACTGAGATAAACATGATTGTAGTGCCAATAATAGAAAGAAGCTAGATTATCACAAGTATCCAAGTTTGCATCATTTCATGGATGAACTTTGACTATTAGGAAAATGGTGGAAAAAAAGCTTTTCTTGTGAAATGAAAGCATCAATATCATGTATCCCAATGAGATGAACATGATTGTAGTGCCGATAAAAAAATAAATCGAGATTATTACAAATATCGAAGTTTGTATCATTTTACAGATGAAACTTGATTTAAGGAACATGGTGGAAAAAAATGCTTTTATGGCCAAACCAAAGCATCAATACTGTGCATCCCAATGAGATGAAAATGATTATATTACTAATAACAAAAAGAATTGAGATTACTACAAGTATCCAAATTTGTATAATTTCGTGGATGCTCTTTGATTATAAGGGAAATTGTGGAAAGAAAAGCTTTTTTAGCAAATCCAAAGCATCAATATCGTGCATCCCATTATGGAAAACATGATTGTAGTGCCCATAACAAAAAGAATGGAGATTATTAAGAGTATCCAAGTTTGTTGCATTTTAGGAATGAACTTTAATTATATGAAAAATGGTGGCAAAAAAAGTTTTTTGTGCCAAACCATAGCATCAATATCATGTATCCCAATGAGATGAACACCATTGTAGTGCCAATAACAAATAGAATAAAGATTATTACAAGCATTCAAGTTTATATCATTTCATGGATGAACCTTAATTATAAGGAAAATGGTGAAAAGAAAAGCATTCCTTGCCAAACCAAAACATCAATATCATGTATACCAATGACACAAACTTGATTGTGTTGCTAATAACAAAAAGAATCGAGATTATTGCAAGTATACAAGTTTGTATCATTTCATGGATGAACTTTGATTATAAGGTAAATGGTGGAAAGAAAAGCTTTTCTTGCCAAACTAAAGCATCAATATAATGTGTCCCAATGAGATGAACAAGATTGTAGCACCAATAACAAAGCGAATCAAGATTATTACCACCACCCAAGTTTGTATCATTTCATGGATGAACTTTGATTATAAGGAAAATGGTGGAAAGAAAAGCTTTTCCAGCCAAACCAAAAAATCAATATCATGTATCCCAACAAGATAAACATGATTTTAGTGCCAATAATAAAAGGAATCGAGTTTATTACAGGTATCCAAGTTTGTATCATTTCATTGATGAGCTTTAATTATAAGGAAAATGGTGGAAAGAAAAGCTTTTTTGGCCAAACTAAAGCATCAATATCATGTATTCCAAAGAGATGAATATAATTATAATTCGAATAACAAAAAGAATCGAGATTATTGATGTACCCAAGTTTGTATCATTTCATCGATGAACTTTGATTATAAGGGAAATGGTGGAAAGAAAAGCTTTTCTTGCAAATTCAAAGCATCAATATTATATATCCCAATGTGGAGAACATGATTTTAGTGCCTATTACAAAAAGAATAGAGATTATTAAGGGTATCTAAGTTTATCTTATTTCACAAATGTAACTTTAATTATGAGGAAAATGGCAGAAAGAAAAGCTTTTGTTGCCAAACCAAGGCAACAATATCTTGTATCCTAATGAGATGAACATAA
>JBBYHO010387726.1:54662-81443 GCA_038382025.1 Adansonia gregorii
TTTTTTTGCAAATCATATCATGTATCCCAATGTGGAAAACATGATTATAGTGCCTATAACAAAAAGAGTGAAGATTATTAAGAGTATCCAAGTTTCTCACATTTCATGAATGAACTTTAATTGTAAGGAAAATCGTGTTAATTCGTGCCAAACCAAAGCATCAATGTCATGCATCCTAATGAGATAAACATCATTATAGTGCCAGTAACTAAAACAATCGAGATTATTGCAAGTACCCAATTTGTACCATTTCATGGATGAACTTTGATTATAAGGGAAATGGTGGAAAGAAAAGCATTTGGATGCCAAACCAAAGCATCAATATCGTGTGTCCCAAAGAGGTGAGCATGATTGTAGTGCCAATAATAAAAAAAAAATCGAGGTTATTGTAAGTGTCCAAGTTTGTATCGTTTTAAGGATGAACTTTGATTATAAAGGAAATGGTGGAAAAAAAAGCTTTTTGTGCCATACCAAAGTATCAATATCATGTATCCCAATAAGATGATGATTATTGTAGTGCCAATAATGAAAAGAATCGAGATTATTAGAAGTATCTAAGTTTATATCATTTCATGGATAAACTTTGATTACAAGGAAAATGGTGGAAAGAAAAGCTTTTCTTGCAAAACCAAGGCATCAATATCATGTACCCCAATGAGATGAGCATGATTATAGTGCCAATAATAAAGAGAATCAAGATTATGACAAGTACCCAAGTTTGTATCATTTCATGAAAGAACTTTGATTATAAGGGAAATGATGGAAAGAAAAGCTTTTCTTGCCAATCCACAGCTTCTATATCATGTACCACAATGAGATGAGGATGATTGTAGTGCCAATAACAAAAAGAATCGAGATTATTCCTAGTACCCAAGTTTGTATCATTTCATGGATAAACTTTGATTATAAAGGAAATAATGGACAGAAAAGCCTTTCTTGCCAAACCAAAGCTTTGATATCATGTATCCTAATGAGATGAACATGATTGTAGTGCCAAAAACAAAAAAAAATTGCTATTATTACAAGTATCCAAGTTTGTATCATTTTATGGATGAACTTTGATTATGAAGGAAATGGTGGAAAGAAAAGCTTTTCTTGCAAATCTAAGGCATCAATATCATGTAACCTAAAATGGAGAACATGACTATAATGCCCATAACGAAAAGAATAGAGATTATTAAGAGTCTCCAAGTTTGTTGTATTTCATGAATGAACATTAATTATAAGAAAATGGTGGTAAGAAAAGCTTTTCATGCCAAACCAAAGCATTAATATCGTGTATCCCAATGAGATGAACAACATTGTAATGCCAATAACAAAAGAAATTAAAATGATTACATGTATCTAGATTTCTATCATTTCATGGATGAACCTTGATTATGGGAAATGGTGGAAAGAAAGCTTTTCTTGCCAAACTAAAACATCAATATCTTGTACACCAATGAGAGGAACATGATTGTGTTGCTAATAACAAAAAGAATCAAGATTGTTGCAAGTATTCAAGTTTCTATCTTTTCAAGGATGGACTTTTGCTTATAAGGGAAATGGTGGAAAGAAAAGCTTTTCTTGTCAAATCAAAGCATCAATATAATGTATCCTAATAAGATAAACTTGATTGTAGCACCAATAACAAAGAGAATCAAGATTATTACAAGTATCCAAGTTTGTATCATTTCATGGATGAACTTTGATTATAAGGAAAATGGTGGAAAGAAAAGCTTTTCTTGCCAAACCAAAGCATCTATATTATGTATCCGAATGAGATGAACGTTTGTAGTGCCAGTAACAAAAAGAATCAAGATTATTGCAAGTATCCAAATTTGTATTATTTTATGGATGGACTTGATTATAAGGGAATTGGTGGAAAGAAAAGCATTTTCGGCCAAACCAAAGAATCAATATCATGTATCCCAAAGAGATAAGCATGATTTTAATGCCAATAATAAAAAGAATTGAGATTACTGCAAGCATCAAAGTTTGTATCATATCAAGGATGAACTTTGATTATAAGGAAAATGGTCAATAAAAAGCTTTTCTTGCCAGACCTAAACACTAATATTGTGAATCCCAACGAGATGAATGTGATTATGGTGCCTATAACAAAAAGAATGGAGATTATTAAGACTATCCAAGTTTGTTGCATTTTACGAATAAACTTTAGTTGTAAGGGAAATCATGTTAAGAAAAGTATTTCATGCCAAACCAAAGCATCAATGTCATGTATCCTAATGAGATGAACATGATTGTAGTGCCAATAAAAAAAGTCAAGATTATTGGAAGTATCTAATTTGTTTCATGTCATGGATGAACTTTGATTATGAAGGAAATGGTGGAAAGAAAAGCATTTCCTGCCAAACCAAAGAATCAATATCATGTATCCCAATGAGATGAACATGGTGTTAGTGCCAATAATAAAAAGAATCGAGATTATTACAAGTATCCAAGTTTGTATTATTTCAGTGATGAACTTTGATTATCTGGAAAATGGTGGAATGGAAAGCTTTTCCTACCAAACCAAAGACATCAATATCATGTATCCTAATGAGATGAACATAATTATAGTGCCAATAACAAAAAGATTCAAGATTATTACCAGTATCCAAGTTAACAAAGTTCATTTCATTGATGAACTTTGATTATAAGGGAAATGGTGGAAAGAAAAGCTTTTCTTGCAAATTTAAAGCATCAACATCGTGTGTCCTAATGTGGAGAACATGATTGTAGTGCCCATTACAAAAGAATGGAGATTTTAAAGAGTGTCCAAGTTTGTCTTATTTTGTTAATGAACTTTAATTATATAGAAAATGGTGGAAAGAAAACCTTTTCTTGTCAAACCAAGGCAACAATATCTTGCATCCTAATGAGATGAATATGAATCTAGTGCCAATAACAAAAAGAATCGAGATTATTGGAAGCTTTCAACTTTGTATCATTTCATGGATGAACTTTGATTATACGGGAAATGGTGGAAAGAAAACATTTTCTTGCAAATCTAATGGATCAATATCGTGTATCCTAATGTGGAGAACACGATTGTGGTGCCCATAACAAAAAGAATAGAGATTATTAACAGTATCCAAGTTTGCCTCATTCCACAAATGAACTTTAATGATAAGGAAAATGGTGGAAAGAAAACCTTTTCTTGAAAAAAACCTAAGCATCAATATCACGTATCTCAATGAGATGAACATGTTTGTAGTGCCAATGACAAAAAGAATCGAGATTGTTGTGAATATACAATTTGTATCATCTCGTGGATGAATTTTGATTAAAAGGGAAATGGTGGAAAGACAAGCATTTCCTGCCAAATCAAAGCATCAATATCTTGTATCCCAATGAGGTAAGCATGATTGTAGTGCCAATAAAACAAAGAATCAAAATTATTACGAGTATCCAAGTTTATATCATTTCATGGATGAACTTTAACTATAAGAAAAATGGTGGAAAGACAATCTTTTCTTGCCAAACCAAAGTATCAATATTGTGTATCCCAATGAGATGAACATATTGTACTACCAATAACAATGAGAATTGAGATTATTACAAGTATCCAAGTTAGTATCATTTCATGGAAGAACTTTGATTATAAGGGAAATGGTGGAAAAAAAAGCTTTTCTTGCCAAACCAAAGCTTTGATATCATGTATCCCAAAGAGTTGAGCAAGATTATTGTGCCAAAAACAAAAAGATTCACGATTACTACAAGTGTCAAAGTTTGAATCATTTCATGGATAAACTTTGATTATAAGGGAAATGGTGGAAAGAAAAGCTTTCCTTGCAAATCCAAAGCATCAATATCTGCATCCCTATATGGAGAACATGATTATAGTGCCTATAACAAAAAGAATAAAGATTATTAAGAGTATCCAAGTTTGTCACATTTCACAAATGAACTTTAATTATAAGGAAAATACAGGTAAGAAAACTTTTTCGGGCTAAACCAAGGCATCGATATCATGTATCCCAATAAGATGAACATTATTGTAGTGCCAATAACAAAAAGAATCGAGATTATTACAAGTATCCAAGTTTATATCATCTCATAGATGAACCTTGATTATAAGGAAAATGGTGGAAAGATAAGTTTTTCTTGCCAAACCAAAGCATCAATATCATGTATCCCAACGAGGTGAACGTGATTGTTGTGCCAAAAAAGAAGAATCAAGATTATTACAAGTCTGTAAGTCTATATCATTTCATCGATGAACTTTGATTATAAAGAAAATGGTGAAAAGAAAAGCTTTTCTTGCCAAACCAAAGCATCAATATCTTGCATCCTAATAAGATGAACATGATTATAGTGCTAATAGCAAAAAGAATCAAGATTATCACAAGTATCCAAGTTTGTATCATTTCCTGAATGAACTCTTATTATAAGGTAAATGGTGAAGCTTTTCTTGCAAATCCAAAGCCTCAACATTGTGTATCCTAATATAAAGAACATGATTGTAGTGCCCATAAAAAAAAGAAAGGAGCTTATTAAAAGTATCCACAGTTGTTGCATTTCACAAATAAACTTTCATTATAAGGAAAATGGCGGTAAGAAAAATATTTTCGTGTCAAAAAAAGCATCAATATCGTGCATCCCAATGAGATGAACATGATTGCAGTGCCAATGACAAAAAAAAAATTGAGATTATTGCAAGCATCCTATTTGTATCATCTCATGGATGAACTTTGATTATAAGGGAAATGGTGGAAAGAAAAGCCTTTCCTACTACATCAAAGCATCAATATCGTGTACCTCAATGAGATGAGCATGATTTTTGTGCCAATAACAAAAAGAATCAAGGTTTTTACAAGTGTCCAAGTTTGCATCATTTCATGGATGAACTTTGATAATAAGGGAAATGGTCAAAAGAAAAGCTTTTCTTGCACATCCAAAGTGTCAGTGTCATGTCTCCCAATGAGATGAACATGATTGTAGTGCCAATAACAAAAAGAATTGAGATTATTACAAGTATCCAAGTTTGTATCATTTCATCGATAAACTTTGTTTATACAAGAAATGGTGGAAAGAAAAGCTTTTCTTGTAAACCCAAAGCATCAAAATCATGTATCCTAATATGGAGAACACGATTGTAGTGCCCATTACAAAAAGAATGGAGATTATTAAGAGTATCCAAGTTTGTCTTAGTTCATGAATAAACTTTAATTATAAGGAAAATGGTGGAAAGAAAAGCTTTCGTTGCCAAACTAAGGCAACAATACCTTG
The DNA here is from genome assembly GCA_038382025.1 of Adansonia gregorii. Classification (NCBI taxonomy): domain Eukaryota; kingdom Viridiplantae; phylum Streptophyta; class Magnoliopsida; order Malvales; family Malvaceae; genus Adansonia; species Adansonia gregorii. The sequence continues at coordinate 59,877 of JBBYHO010387726.1, forward strand.
TATCCCAATGAGATGAACATGAATATAGTGCCAATAACAAAAAGAATTGAGATTATCGTAAGCTTCCAAGTTTGTATCATTTCATGGATAAGGGAAATGGTGGAAAAAAATGTTTTCTTACAAATCTAAGGCATCAATATCGTGTATCCCATTTTGGAGAACATGATTGTAGTGCCCATAAAAAAATGAATAGAGATTATTAAGAGTATCCAAGTTTGTCTCATTTCACAAATAAACTTTAATTATAAGGGAAATAGTGGAAAGAAACGCCTTTCTTGACAAACCAAAGCATCAATATCATGTATCCCAATGAGATGAACATGATTGTAGTGCCAATAACAAAAAGAATCGACATTATTAGAAGTATCCAAGTTTGCTTCATTTCATGGATAAACTTTGATTATAAGGGAATGGTGGGAAGAAATGCTTTTCTTGCCAAACTAAAGCATAAATATCGTGTATCACAATAAGATGAACATGATTGTGGGTGCCAATAACAAAAAGAATCGATATCATTATAAGTATCCAGCTTTGTATCATTTCACAGATGGGCTTTGCTTATAAGGGAAATAGTGGAAAGAAAAGCTTTTCTTGCAAATCCAAAACCTCAATATCGCGTATCCCATTGCAGAGAACATGATTGTGAGCCCATAACAAAAAAATAGAGATTATTATGAGTACCCAAGTTTGTTTTATTTCACGAATAAACTTTAATTGTAAGGAAAATGGTGAAAAAACAAGCTTTTATTGCCAAACTAAATCATCATATCTTGTATCCCAATAAGATGAAATTGCGTGTAGTGCCAATAGCAAAAAGAATTCGGATTATTGCAATCTTTCAAGTTTGTATCATTTCTTGGATGAACTTTGATTATAAGGGTAACGGTGGAAAAAAAAGCTTTTCTTACCAAACCAAAGCACCAATATCATGTATCCCAATGAGATAAACATGGTTGTAGTGCCAATAAGAAAAAGAATCAAGATTATTACAAGTATCCAAGTTTGTATTATTTCATGGGTGAACTTTCATTGCAAGGGAAATGGTGGAAAGAAAACCTTTATGTGCAAAACCAAAGCATCAATATCATGCATCCCAATGTGGAGAACGTGATTGTAGTGCCCATAACAAAAGGAATAGAGATTATTAAGAGTATCCAAGTTTGTCTTATTTCATGAATAAACTTTAATTACAAGGGAAATGGAGGAAAGCAACGCTTTTATTGCCAAACCAAAGTACCAACATCTTGTATCCTAATGAGATGAACATGAATGTAGTGCTAATAACAAAAAGAATCGGGATTATTACAAGTTTCCAAGTTTATGTCATTTCATGTATGAACTTTATTATAAGGGAATGGTGGAAAGAAACGCTTTTCTTGCCAAACCAAAGCGTCAATATCATGTATCCCAATGAGTAGACATTATTGTAGTCCTAAAACAAAAAGAATCGAGATTATTACAAGTATCCAAGTTTGTATCATTTCATGGATGAACTTTGATTATAGGGTAAATGGTAAAAAGAAAACCTTTTCTTACAAATCCAAAGCATCAATATTATGTATCCCACAGTGGAGAATATGATTACAGTGCCCATAGCAAAAAGAATGAAGATTATTAAGAGTATCTAAGTTTGTCTCATTTCATAAATGAACTTTAATTATAAGGAAAATGGTGGAAAGAAATGCTTTTCTTGCTAAACCAAAGCATCAATATCATGTGTCCCGATGAGATGAACATGATTGTAGAGCCAATAACAAAAAGAAGCAAGATTATTACAAGTATCCAAGTTTGTGTCACTCCATGGATGAACTTTGATTTTAAGGGATATGGTGGAAAGAAAAGCATTTCCTGCCAAACTAAAGCATTAATATCGTGTATCCCAATGAGATAAATGTGATTGTAGTGCCAATAACAAAAAAAATGAAGATTATTTTGAGTATCCATGTTTTTGTCATTTCATGGATGAACTTTCATTACAAGGGAAATAGTGGAAAGAAAAGCTTTTCTTGCAAATCCAACGTAACAATATCGTGCATCCTAAGTGGAAAACATGATCGTAGTGCCCAATCACAAAAAGAATGGAGATTATTTTCAGTATCTAGGTTTGTCTCATTACACGGAAGAACTTTCATTATAAGGAAAATGGTGGAAAGAAAAGCTTTTCTTGTAAAACCAAAGCATCAATATCGTGGATCCCAATGTGGAGAACATGATTCTAATGCCTAATCATAAAAAGAATAGGGATTGTTAGAAGAATCCAAGTTAGCTCATTTCACGGATGAACTTTGATTATAAGGAAAATGGTGAAAAGAAACGCTTTTCTTGCCAAACCAAAGCATCAATTTCATGCATCCTAATGAGATGAACATGATTGTAGTGCCAATGACAAAAAGAATCGAGATTATCACAAATATCCAAGTTTGTATCATTTTCTAGATGAACTTTTATTATAAGGGAAATGGTGAAGCTTTTCTTGCAAATCCAAAGCCTCAATATCGTGTATCCCAATATGGAGAACATGATTGTAGTGCATATAACAAAAAGAATAGAGATTATTAAAATTATCAAAGTTTGTCGTATTTCATGAATAAACTTTAATTATAAGAAAAATGGTGATAAGAAAAGTTTTTCGTGTTAAACAAAAGCATCAATATCGTGCATGCCAATGAGATGAACATGATTTTAGTGCCAATGACAAAAAGAATCAAGACTACTGCAAGTATCCAATTTGTATCATTTCATGGATGAACTTTGATTATAAGGGAAATGGTGGAAAGAAAAGCTTTTCTTGCTAAACCAAAGCATCAATATTATGTACCCCAATGAGGTGAGCATGATTTTAGTGCCAATAACCAAAAGAATCAAGGTTTTTGCAAGTGTCCAAGTTTGCATCATTTCATGGATGAACTTTGATAATAAGGGAAATGGTAGAAAGAAAAAATTTTCTTGAAAATCCAAAGCGTCAGTGTCATGTATCCCAATAAGATGAACACGATTATAGTACCAATAACAAAAGGAATCAATATTATTATAAGTGTCCAAGTTTATCATTTCTTTGATAAACTTTGATTATAAAGGAAATGATGAAAAGAAAAGCTTTTCTTGCAAAGCCAAAGCATCAATATTGTGTATCCTCATGTGGAGAACATGATTGTAGTGCCCATTACAAAAAGAATAGAGATGATTAAAAGTATCCAAGTTTGTCTTATTTCATGAATGAACTTTAATTATAAGGAAAATAGTGGAAAGAAAAGCTTTTGTTACCAAACCAAGGCAACAATATCTTGCATCCCAATGAGATGAACGTGAATGTAGTGCCAATAACAAAAAGAATTGAGATTACTGCAAGCTTCCAAGTTTGTTTCATTTAATGGATGAACTTTCATTATAAGGGAAATGGTGGAAAGAAAACCTATTCTTACGAATCCAAAGCATCAATATCGTGTATCCCATTATAGAGAACATGATTGTAGTGCCCATAAAAAAAGAATGGAGATTATTAAGAGCATCCAAGTTTGTCTTATTTCATAAATAAACTTTAATTATAAGGAAAATGGAGGAAAGAAAAGCCTTTCTTGCTAAACCAACGTGTTAATATCATGTATCCCAATGAGATGAACATGATTGTAGTGCCAATAATAAAAAGAATCGATATTATTAGAAGTACCCAAGTTTGCATCATTTCATGGATGAACTTTGACTATAAGGGAATAGTGGGAAGAAAAGCTTTTCTTGCCAAACTAAAGCGTTAATAACATGTATCCCAATGAGATGAGCACGATTGTAGTGCCAATAATAAAGAGAATCGAGATTATTACGAGCATCCAACTTTGTATTATTTCAGGGATGAGCTTTGATTATGAGGGGAACGGTGGAAAGAAAAGCTTTTCTTGCAAATCCAAACCTTAAAATCGCATAACCCATTGCGGATAACATGATTGTAGAGCCCATAACAAAAAGAATAAAGATTATTATGAGTATCCAAGTTTGTCTTATTTCATGAATAAACTTTAATTATAAGGAGAATGGTAGAAAAAAAGTTTTTGTTGCCAAACCAAATAATCATATCTTGTATCCCTATAAGATGAATTTGGGTGTAGTGCCAATAAAAAAAATTGGGATTAATGCAAGCTTCTAAGTTTGTATCATTTCTTGGATCAACTTTGAATATAAGGGAAGCAGTGGGAAGAAAAGCTTTTCTTGCCAAACCAAAGCACCAATATCATGTATCTTAATGAGACAAACATGATTGTAGTGCCAATAACAAAAAGAATCGAGATTATGGCAAGTATCCAACTTTGTATCATTTCATGGATGAACTTTGATTACAAGAGAAATGGTGGAAAGAAAACCTTTTCGTGCAAATCCAAAGCATCAATATTGTGCATCCAATGTAGAGAACATGATTGCAGTGCCCATAACAAAAAGAATAGAGATTATTAAGACTATCCAAGTTTGTCTTATTTCATGAATAAACTTTAATTACAAGGAAAATGGAGGAAAGAAAAGCCTTTCTTGCCAAACTAAAGCATCAATATCATGTATCCCAATGAGATGAACATGATTGTAGTGCCAATAACAAAAAGAATCGACATTATTAGAAGTACCGAAGTTTGCATCATTTCATGGATGAACTTTGATTATAAGGGAATGGTGGGAAAAAAAGCTTTTCTTGCCAAACTAAAGCATTAATATCATGTACCCCAATGAGATGAACATGATTGTAGTGCCAATAACAAAAAGAATCAAGATTATTACAAGTATCCACTTTATATCATTTCACGGATGAGCTTTGATTATGAGGGAAATAGTGGAAAGAAAAGCTTTTCTTGCGAATCCAAACCTCAATATCGCACAACCCATTACGAAGAACGTGATTGTAGAGCCCATAACGAAAAGAATGGAGATTATTATGAGTATCCAAGTTTGTCTTATTTCATAAATAAACTTTAATTATAAGGAAAATGATGGAAAAAAAGCTTTTATTGCCAAACCAAACAATCATATCTTGTATACCAATAAGATGAACTTAGTGTAGTACCAATAACAAAAAGAATTGGGATTATTGCAAGCTTTCAAGTTTGTATCATTTCTTGGATGAACATTGATTTTAAGGGAAACGATGGAAAGAAACACTTTTCCTACTAAACCAAAGCATCAATATCATGTATCCCAATGAGATGAACATGATTGTAGTGCTAAAACAAAAAGAATTGAGATTATTACAAGTATCGAAGTTTGCATCATTTCATGGATGAACTTTGATTATAAGGGAAATGGTAGAAAGAAAACCTTTTCTTGCAAATCCAAAGCATCAATATCGTGTATCCCACAATGGAAAACATGATTGCAGTGCCTATAACAAAATGAATGAAGATTATTAAGAGTATCTAAGTTTGTCTCATTTCATAAATGAACTTTAATTATAAGGAAAATGGTGGAATGAAATGCTTTTCTTGCCAAACCAAAGCATCAATATCGTATGCCCTGATGAGATGAACATGATTATAGTGCCAGTAACAAAAAGAATCAAGATTATTACAAGTATCCAAGTTCGTGTCACTTCATCAATGAACTTTGATTATAAGGGAAATGGTGGAAAGAAAAGCTTTTCTTGCCAAAGTAAAGCATTAATATTTTGTATCCTAATGAGATGAACATGATTGCAGTGCCAGTAACAAAAAGAATAGAGATTATTTTGAGTATCCATGTTTCTATCATTTCATGGATAAACTCTCATTACAAGGGAAATAATGGAATGAAAAGCTTTTCTTGCAAATTCGATGCATCAAGATCGTGTATCCTAAGTGAAAAAATGATTGTAGTGCCTAACCACAAAAAGAATAGAAATTATTTCGAGTATCCAGGTTTATCTCATTTCACGGAAGAACTTTGATTATAAGAAAAATGGTGGAAAGAAAAGCTTTTCTTTGTAAAACCAAAGCATCAATATCATGCATCCTAATATGGAGAACATGATTTTAATGCCCAATCACAAAATAAATTAGGATTGTTACAAGAATCCAAGTTAGCTTATTTCATGGATAAACTTTGATTATAAGGAAAATGGTGGAAAGAAAAGCTTTTATTGTAAATCCAGAGCATCAATATCATGTATCCCAATGTAGAGAACATGATTGTTGTGCCCAATCACAAAAGGAATGGAAATTATTTAGAGTATCCATGTTTATCTTATTTCACAGATGAACTTTGAGTATAAGGAAAATGGGGGAAAAAAAGCTTTTCTTACAAAACCAAACTATCAATATCTTTTATCCTAACGTGAGGAACATGACTATAGTGCCCAATAACAAAAAGAATAGAGATTATTGCTAGTATCCAAGTTTGTCCATTTTCACGGATCAACTTTGATTATAAGAAAAATGGTGGAAAACAAGAAGCTTTTCTTGCAAATACAAAGCTTTAATATTGTGTGTCCCAATGTGGAGAAAATGGTTGTAGTGCCCATAATAAAAAGAATGGAGATTTTTATGAGCATCCAAGTTTGTCTCAATTTGCGGATGAACTTTGATTTTAAGGAAAATAGGGGAAAGAAAGCTTTTATTGCAAAACCAATCCATCAATAGCGTTTATCCTAATGTAGGGAACATGATTATAGTGCGCAATAACAAAAAAAATGGAGATTATTACGAGTATCTAAATTTGTCTTATTTCACAGATGGGCTTTGATTATAAGAAAAATGGTTGAAAGAAAAGCGTTTCCTAGAAAGCCAAAGCATCAATATCGTGTATATCAATGTAGAGATCATGATTGTAATGCCAATAATAAAAAATATCGAGATTATTACAAGTACCCAGGTTTGTATCATTTCATGGATGAACTTTGATTATAAGGGAAATGGTGGAAAGAAAAACTTTTCTTCCAATATCATGCATCCCATTGTTTGGAGGTTGATTGTAGTGCCTAATCACAAAAGGAATGGAGATTATTGCGAGAATCTAAGTTTGACTTATTTCTCATATAAACTTTGACAATAAGGAAAATGGTGGAAAGAAAAGTTTTTCTTGCCAACCAAAGCTTCAATATCATGTATCTTAATGTGCAAAACATGATTGTAGTGCCCAATCATGAAAAGAATGGAGATTATTACGAAAATCCAAGTTTGTCTTATTTCACGGATGAACTTTGATTTTATGGTAAATAGTGGAAAGAAAAAACTTTTCTTGCAAATCCAAAGAATCAATATCGTGTATCCCAATGTGCGAAACATGATTGTAGTGCCCAACAAAAAGAATAAAGATTATTATGAGTACCCGAGTTTGTCCTAATTTGTAAATGAACTTTGATTAAAAGGAAAATGGTGGAAAGAAAAGCTTTTCTTGCAAAACCAAACCAGCAATATCGTCTATCCTAATGTGAAGAACATGATTGCAGGGCCCCATAACAAAAAGAATGAAGATTATTATGCACATCCAACTTTGTGTCATTTCATGGATGAACTTTGATTATAAGGAAAATGGTGAAAATAAAAGCTTTTTTTGTACAAACCAAAGCATCAATTTCGTGTATCTGAAAACGGTGAACATGATTGTAGTTCCAATAACAAAAAAAAAAAGAGATTATTACAAGTATTCAAGTTTATATCATTTCTCGGATGAACTTTGACTATAAGGAAAATGGAGGGAAGAAAAGTTTTTCTTGCAAAACCAAAGCATCAATATCATGTTTCCCAATATGGAGAACATGATTGTAGTGCCCAACCATAAAAATAATGGAGATTGTTAAGAGATTCCAAGTTCACTCATTTCGCAGATGAATTTTGATTATAAGGGAAATAGTGGAAAAAAAGCTTTCGATGCAAATCCAGAGCATCGATATCGTGTATCCTAATGTAGAGAACATGATTGTATTGTTCCAATCACAAAAGAAAGGGAGATTATTAAGAGTATCCACTTTTGTCTCATGTCATAAATGAACTTTAATTATAAGGAAAATGGTGGACAGATAAGCTATTCTTGCGAATGCAAAGCACCAATATTATGTATCCCAATATGGAGAACATGATTGTAGTACCTATAACAAAAAGAATAGAGATTATTATGAATATCCAAGTTTGTCTCAATTCGCAGATGAACTCTGATTATAAGAAAAATGGTGGAAACAAAAGCTTTTTTTGCAAAACCAAACCATCAATATCGTTTACCCCAATGTGAAGAACATGATTGTAGTGCTAAATAACAAAAAGAATGGAGATTATTATGAGTATCTAAGTTTGTCTCATTTCACAGATAGGCTTCGATTATAAGGAAAATGGTTGAAAGTAAAGCTTTTCTTTGAAAACCAAAGCATCAATATCGTGTATGCCAATGTGGAGATCATGATTGTAATGCCAATAACTAAAAGGATGGAGAATATTACAAGTATCCAAGTTTGTATCATTTCATGGATGAACTTTGATTATAAGGGAAATGGTGGAAAAAAAAGCTTTTCTTGCAATATCGTGCATCCAATTGTCTAAAGCTTGATTATAGTACCTAAGCACAAAAAGAGTGGAGATTATAACGAGAATCTAAGTTTGACTCATTTCTCTAATAAATTTTGACTATAAGGAAAATAGTGGAAAGAAAAGTTCTTCTTGCCAAACCAAAGCTTCAATATCATTTATCCTAATGTGTAGAACATGATTGTAGTGCCCAATCACAAAAAAAGTGGAGATTAATATAAGAATCTGAGTTTGTCTTATTTCAGAGAAATTTTAATTTTAAGCAAAATGGTGCAAAGAAAAACATTTCATGTAAATCCAAAGCATCAATATCATGTATCCTAATATGAAGAACATGATAGTTATGCCCAATCACAAAAAATTTAGAGATTATTACGAATATTCGAGTTTGTCTCAACTCACAAATAAACTTTTATTATAAGGAAAATTATGGAAATAAAAGCTTTTCCTGCAAAACCAAAGCATCAGTATCATTTATCCTAATGTGGAAAACATGATTGTAGTGCCCAATAACAAAAAGAATGGAGATTGTTACGAGCATCCAAGTTTGTCTTATTTCACAAATAAACATTGATTATAAGGAAAATTGTGAAAAGAAAAGTTTTTCTCCTCAAACCAAAGCATTAATATCATGTATCCTAATGAGGTGAACATGGTTGTAATGCCAATAAGAAAAGGAATAGAGATTATTGCAAGTATCCAACTTTGTATCATTTCTCAGATAAACTGTGATTATAAGGAAAACGGAGGAAAGAAAAGCTTTTCTTGCCAAACCAAAGCCTCAATATCATATGTCTCAATATGGAGAACATGATTGTAATGCGCAATCAGAAAAAGACTGGAGATTATTACTAGAATCTAGGTTTGTCTTATTTTACAGGTAAACATTGATTATAAGGAAAATAGTGGAAAGAAAAACTTTTCTTCCAAATCTAAAGCAGCAATATCATGTATTCCAATGTAGAGAACATGATTGTAGTGCCCAATTGCAAAAAGATTGAAGATTATTATGAGTATTCAAGTTTATCTTAATTTGCAGATGAACTATGATTATAAGGAACATGATGGAAGGAAAAGCTTTTCTTGCAAAACTAAACACCAATATCATCTATCCCAATGTGGAGAACATGATTGTAGTGCCCAATAACAAAAAGAAAGGAGATTATTACAAGTATCTAGGTTAGTATCATTTCATGGATGAACTTTGATTATAAAGGCAATAGTGAAAAGAAAAGCTTTTCTTGCAAATCCAAAGCATCAATATCGTGTATCTGAATATGGAAAACATAATTGCAGTGCCTAATCACAAAAAGAGCAGAGATTATTACAAGAATCCATGCTTGTCTCACTTCATAAATTAACTTTAATTATATGAAAATGGTGGGAGGAAAAGCTTTTCTTGCAAAACCAAAGCAATAATATTGTGCATCCTAATGTGAAGAACATGATTGTAATGGCCATTCGCAAAAAGAATGGAGATTATTATGAGAATTTAAGTTTGACTCATTTCAAGCATGGTCTTTGATTTTAAGGGTGGAAAGAAAAGCTTTTGCTGCAAATCCAAATCATCAATATCGTGTTTCCCAATGTGGAGAACATGATTGTAGTGCCCAATCATAAAAAGCATGGAGAATATTAATTGTATCCAAGTTTGACTCATTTCATAGATGAACTTTGATTGTACAAAAAACTGAGGAAAGAAAAGCTTTTCTTGCCAAACCAAAGCTTCAATATCATGTATCCCAATATGGAAAACATGGTTATGGTACCCAATCCCAAAAAGAAGTGGTGATTATTACGAGAATTCAAGTTTATCTCATTTCACAGATTAACCATGATTATAAGGAAAATAGTGGGAAGAAAAGCTTTTCTTCCCAAACCAAAGAATCAATATTGTGTATACTAATGAGGAGAACATGATTGTAGTGCCTAATTGCAAAAAGAATGGAGATTATTATGAGCACCATATTTGTCTTATTTCACAGATGAGCTTTAATTATGCATAAAATTATGGAAAAAGAAGGATTACTTGCCAAACCAATGCATCAATATTGTGTATCTGAATGAGGTGAACATGATTTTAGTGCCAATAACAAAGAAAATGGTGATTATGATAAGCATCCATGTTTGTATCATTCCATGGACAAACTTTGATTTTAAGGGAAATAATGGAAAGACTTTTCTTTCAAATCCAAAGCATCAATATTCTGTGTCCAAATGTTAAGAACATGATTGTAGTGCCCAATCACCAAAAGAATGGAGATTATTTCAAGAATCCAAGTTTCTCTCCTTTCACAGATGAACGTTGATTATAAGGAAAATAATGGAAAGAAAAACTTTTGCTGCAAATCCAAAGTATCAATGTCGTGTATCCCAATGTGAAGAACATGATTGTACTACCCAATCACAAAAAGAATAGAGATTATTAAGAATATCCATGTTTCTCTTATTTCACAAATAAACTTTGATTATATTGGAAAATGAAGGAAATAAAAGCTTTTCTTGCAAATGCAAAGCATCAATATCGTGTATCCCAATATGGAGAATGTGATATAGTGCCCATAACAAAAAGAATATAGATTATTATGAGTATCCAAGTTTGTCTCAATTCATAGATGAACTTTTGATTATAAGGAAAATGGCAGAAAGGAAGGCTTTTCTTGCATAACCAAAGCATCAATATAGTTTATCCCTATGCAGACAACATGATTGTAGTGCCCAGTAATGAAAAGAATACAGATAATTACGAGTGCCCACATTTGTCACATTTCATGAATGAGTTTGATAATAAGAAAAAAGGTTGAAAAAAACTTTTCTTGCAAAACCAAAGCATCAATATCATGTATCCCAATGTCGAGAACATGGTTGTAATGTCAATAATGAGAAGAATGGAGATTTTTACAAGTATCCAAATCTATATCAATTCATGGATGAACTTTGATTATAACGGAAATGGTGGAAAGAAAACTTTTCTTGCAATATCATGTATCCCATTGTCTTGAACATGATTGTAGTGCCTAATCATAAAAGGAATATAGATTATTATGAGAATCCATGTTTGACTTATTTCTAGGATAAATTTTGATTATAAGGGAAATGGTGGAAAGAAAACTTTTCTTGCAATATCGTGTATGCCACTGTCTAGAACATGATTGTAGTGCCCAATCATAAAAGGAATAGAGATTATTACGAGAATCCATGTTTGACTTATTTCTAGGATAAACTTTGATTATAAGGAAAACTGTGGAAAGAAAAGCTTTTCTTGCAATCCAAAGCTTCCATATCATGTCGTCTATCCCAATATGGAGAACATGATTATAGTGCCCAATAACAAAAAGAAATGAGATTATTACAAGTATCCAAGTTAGTATCATTTCATGGATGAACTTTGATTGCAAAGGAAATAGTGGAAAGAAAAGCTTTTCTTGCAAATACAAAGCATCAATATTTTGTATCTGAATATGGATAACATAATTGTAGTGCCCAATCACAAAAAGAATGGAGATTATTATGAGAATCCATGCTTGTCTTAATTCACAGATTAACTTTAATTATATGTAAAATGGTGAAAAGAAAAGCTTTTCTTGCAAAACCAAAGCATCAATACCGTGCATCCCAATGTGAAAAACATGACTGTAGTGGCCAACCACAAAAGAATAGAGATTATTACAAGAATTCACATTTAACTCATTTTAAGGAAGAACTTTGATTATAAGGGTTGAAAAAAAACCTTTTGCTACAAATCCAAATCATCAATATCGTGTTTCTCAATGTGGAGAACATGATTTTAGTGCCCAACTACAAAAAGAATGGAGATTATTAAGAGTATCCAAGTTTGTCTCATTTCACAAATGAGCTTTAATTATAAGGAAAACTATGGAAAGAAAAGCTTTTCTTGCCAAACCAAAGCTTCAATAACGTGTATCCTAATATGGAAAACATGGTTGTAGTACCCAATCCCAAAAAAAGTGGGGATTATTACGAGGATTCAAGTTTATGTCATTCCACAGATTAACCATGATTATAAGGAAAATGGTGGAAAGAAAAGCTTTTCTTTCCAAACCAAAGAATCAATATTTTGTATCCTAATGTAGAGAACATGATTGTCGTGCCCACTAACAAAAAGAAAAGAGATTATTATGAGCAACCAAGTTTGTCTCATTTCACAGAGAAACTTTAATTATGCATAAAATTATCGAAAAAGCATTTCTGGCCAAACCAATGCATTAATATTATGTATCCGAATTAGGTGAACATGATTTTAGTGCCAATAACAAAGAGAATGGTGATTATTACAAGTATCCATGTTTGTATCCTTTCATAGACAAACTTTGATTATAAGGGAAATAGTGGAAAGACTTTTCTTGCAAATCCAAAGCATCAAATCATGTATCCAAATGTGGAGAACATGATTGTAGTACCTACTCACCAAAAGAATGGAGATTATTTTGAGAATTCAAGTTTATCTCATTTAATGGATGAACATTGATTATAGGGAAAATGGTGGAAAAAAAAGCTTTTCTTGCAGATCCAGAGCATCAATATTGTGTATCCAAATATGGAGAACATGGTTGTAGTGCCCAATCACAAAAGGAATGGAGATTATTTCAAGAATCCAAGTTTGTCTCATTTCACGGATAAACATTGATTATAAGGAAAATGGTGGAAGGAAAAGCTTTTCCTGTAAATCCAAAGCATAATATCTTGTATCCCAATGTGGAGAATATAGTTGTAGTGCCCTGTCACAAAAGAAATGGAGATTATTTCAAGAATCTAAGTTTGTCTCATTTCAAGGATGAACATTAGTTTTAGGGAAAATAGTGGGAAAAAAACTTTTGCTACAAATCCAAAGTATCAATGTCATGTATCCCAATGTGAAGAACATGATTATACTGCCCAATCACAAAAAGAATAGAGATTATTAAGAATATCCATGATTCTCTCATTTCACGGATGAACTTTGATTATATTGGAAAATGATGGAAAGAAAAGCTTTTCTTGCAAATGCAAAGCCTCAATATCGTGTATCCCAATGGGGAGAACATGATACAGTGTCCATAACAAAAAGAATATAGATTATTATGAGTATCCAAGTTTGTCTCACTTCATAGATGAACTTTTGATTATAAGGAAAATGACATAAAGAAAAGCTTTTCTTGCAAAACCAAAGCATCAATATAGTCTATCGCTATACAGAGAACATGATTGTAGTGCCCAATAATAAAAAGAATAGAGATACTTATGGCTTTCCACGTTCGTCTCATTTCGCGAATAAGCTTTGATTATAAGAAAAAAAGTTAAAAAAAGCTTTTCTTGCAAAACCAAACATCAATATCATGTAACCCAATGTCGAGAACATGACTATAATGTTAATAACAAGAAAAATAGAGATTGTTACAAGTATCCAAGTTTGTATCATTTCATGGATGAACTTTGATTATAAAGGAAATAGTGGAAAGAAAACCTTTTTTGGAATATCATGTATCGCATTGTCTAGAACATGATTGTAGTGCCCAATCACAAAAAGAATGAAGATTATTACAAGAATCCAAGTTTGACTTATTTTTGGGATGAAATTTGATCATAAGGAAAATTGTGGAAAGAAAAGCTTTTCTTGTAATCCAAAGCTTCAATATCACGTATCGCAATGTGGAGAACATGGTTGTAGTGCCTAATCACAAAAAGAACAGAGATTATTTTAAGAATCCAAGTTTGTCTCATTTCATGGATAAACGTTGATTATAGGGAAAATGGTGGAAAAAAAACTTTTGCTGCAAATCCAAAGTATCAATATTGCATATCCCAATGTGGAGAACATATTGTACTACCCACTCATAAAATGCATAGAGATTATTAAGAATATCCATGTTTATCTCATTTCACGGATGAACTTTGATTATATGGAAAATAATGAAAAGGAAGCTTTTCTTGCAAATGCAAAGCCTCAATATCATGTATCCCTATATGGAGAACATGATATAATGCCCATAAAAAAAGAATATAGATTGTTACGAGTATTTGAGTTTGCTTTAATTAATAGATGAACTTTAATTATAAGGAAAGCAGCGAAAAGAAAAGCTGTTCTTGCAAAACCAAAGCATCAATATAGTTTATCCTTATGCAGAGAACATGATCGTAGTGCCCAATAATAAAAAGAATAAAGATTATTATGAGTACCCACGTTTGTCTTATTTCACAGATGAACTTTGATTATAAGGAAAAAGGTTGAAAGAAAAGCTTTTCTTGCAAAACCAAAGCATCAATATCATGTATCCCAAAGAGGCCAACATGATTGTAAAGCCAATAACAAAAAGTACGGAGATTATTACAAGTGTCCGAGTTTGTATCATTTCATGGATAAACTTTGATTGTAAGGGAAATAGTGGAAAGAAAAGACTTTTCTTCCAATATCGTGTATCCCATTATCTAGAACATAATTGTAGTGCCCAATCACAAAAAGAATGGAGATTATTACGAGAATGAAGTTGGACTCATTTCTCGAATGAACTTCGATTATAAGGAAAACAGTGGAAAAAAAGTTTTTCTTGCCAAACCAAAGCTTTAATAATGCGCATCCCAATATGAAGAGCATGGTTGCAGTACCTAATCCCAAAAAGAGTGGAGATTATTATAAGAATTCAAATTTATCTTATTTCATAAATTAACCACGAATATAAGAAAAATGATGAAAAGAAAAGCTTTTCTTCCTAAATCAAAAGTCAATATCGTGTATCCTAATAAGAAGGAAATAATTGTAATGCTTAATAGTAAAAAGATGGGAGATTATTATAAGTATCCAAGTTTGCCTTATTTCACAAATGAACTTTAATTATGAGGAAAATTATGGAAAAAAATGCATTTCTTACGTAACCAAAGTGTTATTATCGTGTGTCCGAATGATGTGAACAAAACTGTAGTGCAAATAACAAAGAGAATGGTGATTATTACAACTATCCATGTTTGTATCATTTCATGGATGAACTTTAATGATAAGGGAAATGGTAGAAAGAAAAGCTTTTCTTGCAAATCCTAAGCATCAATATCATGTATCTCAACATGGAAAACATGATTGTAGTGCCCCATCACAAAAAAATAGAGATTATTTCGAGAATCCGTGTTTGTCTCATTTTATAGATGAACATTGATTATAGGGAAAATGGTAGAAAGAAATGCTTTTCTTGCAAATCCAAAGGATCAATACCATGTATCCCAATGTGGAGAACATGGTTGTAGTGTCTAATCATAAAAAGAATAGAGATTATTTCAAGAATCCAAGTTTGTCTTATTTCAAGGATGAACATTGATTATAAGGAAAATAGTGAAAAGAAAAGCTATTGTTGTAAATCCAAAGTATCAATATTATGTATCCCAATGTGGAGGACATGTTTGTACTGCCCAATTGCAAAAAGAATGGAGATAAGAATATCCATGTTTGTCTTATTTTCATAGACGAATTTTGATGATATGGAAAATGGTGGAAAGAAAAGCTTTACTTGCAAATGCAAAGCCTCAATATCGTGTATCTCAATATGGAGAACATGATATAGTGCCCATAACAAAAATAATATAGATTATTAAAAGCATCTGAGTTTGCCCTAATTTGCAAATGAACTTTGATTATAAGGAAAATACTAGAAAGAAAGGCTTTTCTTGCAAAACCAAAGCATTAATATAGTCTATCCCTATACGGATAACATGATTGTAGTGCCCAATAATAAGAAAAAATAGAGATTATCATGAATACCCATGTTTGTCTCATTTTGCGAATGAACGTTGATTATAAGAAAAAAGGTTGAAAAAAAGCTTTTCTTGCAAAATGAAAGCATCAATATTATGCATCCCAGTGTGGAGAACATGATTGTAATGCCAATAACAAAGGTTTGGAGGTTATTACAAGTATCCAAATTTGTATCATTTCATAGATGAGCTTTGATTATTAGGGAAATGGTGGAAAAAAAACTTTTCTTACAATATCATGTATCCCATTGTCTAGAACATGATTGTAGTGCCTAATCATAAAAGGAAGGGAGATTATTACGAGTATCCAAGTTTGTCACATTTCATAGATAAACTTTAAGTATGAGGAAAATTGTGGAAAGAAAAGCCTTTCATGCCAAACTAAAGCATTAATATCATGTATCCGAATGAGGTGAACATGATTGCAATGCCATGCTGTATCATTTCATGGATGAACTTTGATTATAAGCAAATGATGGAAAGAAAAGCTTTTCTGGCAAATCCAAAGCATCCATATCATGTATACCCATGTGGAGAACATGGTTGTAGTGCCTAATCACAAAAAAATGAAAATTATTTCAGGAATCCAAGTTTGTCTCATTTCACAAATGAACATTTATAATAGGGAAAATGGTAGAAAGGAAAGCTTTTCTTACAAATCCAGAGCATCAATATCATGTATCCCAATGTAGAAAACATGGTTATAGTGCCCAATCCTAAAAAGAATAGAGATTATTTCAAGTATCTAAGTTTGTCCATTTCATAGATGAACGTTGAGCAAAGGGAAAATGGTGAAAAGAAAAACTTTTGTTGCAAATCCAAAGTATGAATATCATGTATCCTAATATGGAGGACATGTTTGTACTACCCAATCACAAAAAGAATAGAGATTATTAAGAATATGCATGTTTGTCTCATTTTCATGGATGAACTTTGATTATATGGAAAATGGTGGAAAGAAAAGCTTTCCTTGCAAACGCAAAGCCTCAATATCATGTATCCTAATATGGAGAACATGATATCATGCCCATAACAAAAAGAATATAGATTATTGAAAGTATCCGAGCTTGTCCCAATTTGCAAATGAACTTTGATTATAAGGAAAATAGTCGAAAGAAAAGCTTTTTTAGCAAAACTAAAGCATCAATATCTGTCCCAATGCAAAGAACATGATTGTAGTGCTAATAATAAAAAGAAAGAGACTACGTGAGTACCCATGTGTGTCTAATTTCACATATGAACTTCGATTATGAGCAAAAAAGTTGAAAGAAAGGCTTTTCATGCAAAACCAAAGCATCAATATCATGTATCTCAATGTGGAGAACATGATTGTAATGCCAACAACAAAAAGAGTGGAGATTATTACAAGTTTTCAAGTTTGTATCATTTCATGGATGAACTTTGATTATAAGGGAAATGGTGAAAAAACCTTCTCTTTCAATATCCTGTATCCCATTTTCTAGAACATGATCGTAGTGCCTAATCAAAAAAAAGAATAAAGATTATTACGAGAATCCAAGTTTGACTTATTTCTCTGATAAAATTTAAATATAAAGAAAATGGTAGAAAGAAAAGCTTTTCTTGCTAAACCAAAGCTTCAATATCTTGTATCCCAATGCAGAGAACATGTTGTAGTACATAATCCCAACAAGAGTGGAGATTATTTTGAGAATTTGAGTTTGTTTTATTCCACAGATGAACCATGATTATAAGGAAAATGGTGGAACAAAAAGCTTTTCTTCCCAAACCAAAAAATCAGCATCATGTATCCAAATAAGGAGAACATGATTGTAGTGCCCTATAGCAAAAAGAAGGGAGATTATTATGAGTACCCAAGTTTGTCTCATTTCATGGATGAACTTTAATTATGAGTAAAATTTTAGAAAGAAAAGCATTTCTTGCCAAACCGAAGCGTATATTATGTATTCAAATGAGGAGGACACAATTGTAGTGGCAATAAGAAAGAGATTAGTGATTATTACAAGTATCCATGTTTATCTCATTTCATCAAAGAACTTTGATTATAGGGGAAATAGTGGAAGGAAATGCTTTTATTACAAATCCAAATCATTAATATCATGTATCCCAATGTGGAGAGCATGATTATAGTGCCCAATCACAAAAAGAATGGAGATTATTTTGAGAATCCACGTTTGTCATATTTCATGGATGAAAACTAATTATAGGGAAAATGGTAAAGAGAAAAGCTTTGCTTATAAATCCAAAGCATCAATATCATGTATCTCAATGTGGAGAACATAGTTGTAGTGCCTAAACACAAAAAGAATCGAGATTATTTCAAGAATCCAAGTTTGTCTCATTTTATAGATGAATGTTGATTATATAGAAAATGGTGGAAAAAAAACTTTTGTTGCAAATCCAAAGTATCGATATCATGCATCCCAATGTGGAGAACATGATTGTAATGCCCAATCACAAAAAGAATGGAGATTATTAAGAATATCTATGTTTGTCTTATTTCATGGATGAACATTGATTGTATAAAAAATGGTAGAAAGAAAAGCTTTTCGTGCAAATGCAAAGCCTCAATATCGTGTATCCCAATGTGAAGAACATGATATAATTCCCATAACGAAAATAATATAGATTATTACGAGTATCCGAGTTTGTCTCAATTCACAGAAGAACTTTGATTATAAGGAAAATAGTGGAAAGAAAAGCTTTTCTTGTAAAACCAAAACATCAATATAGTCTATCCCAATAAGAAGAACATGATTGTAGTGCTTAATAATAAAAAAATAGAGATTATTACAAGTATCGATGTTTGTCCCACGTGGAGAACATGATTGTAGTGCGTAAACATAAAAAAATGGAAATTATTTTGAGAATCCAAGTTTGTCTCATTCCAGGGATTAACATTAATTATAGGGAAAATGGTAGAAAGAAAAGCTTTTCTTGCAAATCCAAAGCATCAATTTGTGTATCCTAATATAGAGAACATGGTTGTAGGACCCAATCACAAAAAGAATAGAGATTATTTCAAGAATCCAAGTTTGTCTCATTTCACAGATGAATGTTGACTGTAGGAAAAATAGTGGAAAGAAAAACCTTTGTTGCAAATCCAAAGTATCAATATTATGTATCCCAATGTGGAGGACATGGTTGTACTACCCAATCACAAAAAGAATGGAGATTATTAAAAATATCCATGTTTGTCTTATTTTCACAGATGAACTTTAATTATATGGAAAATGGTGGAAAGAAAAACTTTTCTTGCAAATGCAAAGCCTCAATATCATGTATCCCAATATGGAGAACATGATATAGTGCCCATAACAAAAAGAATATAGATTATTAAAAGTATCCGAGTTTGTTTTAATTTGCAAATGAACTTTAATTATAAGAAAAATAGTGGAAACAAAAGCTTTTCTTACATAACCAAAGCATCAATATAGTCTATCCCTATGTAGAGAACATGATTGTAGTGCACAATAATAAAAAGAATAGAGATTATTATGAGTATCCATGTTTGTCTCATTTCGCAGATGAACTTTGATTATAAGAAAAAAGGTTGAAAAAAAGCATTTCTTGTAAAACCAAAGCATCAATATTATGTATCCTAGTGTGGAGAACATGATTGTACTGCCAATAACAAAAAGTACGAAGATTATTATGAGCATGCAAGTTTGTATCATTTCATGGATGAACTTTGATTATAAGGGAAATGGTGAAAAGAAAAAAATTTTCTTGCAATATTGTGTATCCCATTATCTAGAACATAATTGTAATGCCCAATCATAAAAAGAATGGAGATTATAACGAAAATCTAAGTTTGACTCATTTCTCGGATGAACTTTAATTATAAGGTAAACGATAGAAAGAAAAGCTTTTCTTGCCAAATTAAAGCCTAAGTAATGTGAATCCTAATGTGGAAAACATTGTTGCAGTATCCAATCCTAAAAAGAGTGCAGATTATTAAGAGAATTCAAGTTTGTCTCATTTCACAAATTAACCATGATTATAAGGAAAATGGTGGAAAGAAAAGCTTTTCTTCCTAAACCAAGGAATCAATATTGTGTATCCCGATGAGGAGGACATGATTATAGTACCCAATAGCGAAAAGAAAGGAGATTATTATGAGTATCCAAGTTTGTCTCATTTCACGGATAAACTTTAATTATGACAAAAATTGTGGAAAGAAAAGCATTTCTTGCCAAACTAAAGCATTAATATTATGTATCCGAATGAGGTGAACATGATTGCAATGCCATGTTGTATCATTTCATGGATGAACTTTGATTATAAGCAAATGGTGGAAAGAAAAGCTTTTCTTGCAAATCGAAGCATCAGTATTGTGTATCCTCATGTGGAGAACGTGATTGTAGTGCCCAATCACAAAAAGAATGGAAATTATTTCGAGAATCCAAGTTTGTCTCGTTTCATAGATGACCATTAATTATAGGGAAAATGGTAGAAAGAAAAAGCTTTTCTTGCAAATCCAATGCATCAATATCGTGTATCCCAATGTAGAGAACATAGTTATAGTGCCCAATCACAAAAAGAATAGAGATTATTTCAAGAATCCAAGTTTGTCTCATTTCACAGATGAATGTTGACTATAGGAAAAATAGTGGAAAGAAAAACTTTTGTTGCCAATCCAAAGTATCAATATCATATATCCCAATGTGGAGGACATGGTTGTACTACCCAATCACAAAAAGAATGGAGATTATTAAAAGTATCCATGTTTGTCTCATTTTCACAGATGAACTTTGATTATATGGAAAATGGTGGAAAGAAAAGCTTTTCTTGCAAATGCAAAGCCTCAATATCATGTATCCCAATATGGAGAACATGATATAGCACCTATAACAAAAACAATATGGATTATTAAAAGTATCCAAGTTTGTCCTAATTTGCAAATGAATTTTAATTATAACGAAAATAGTGGAAACAAAAGCTTTTCTTACAAAAGTAAAGCATCAATATACTCATCCCTATGCGAAGAACATGATTGCAGCGTACAATAATAAAAAGAACAGAGATTATTACGAGTACCCACATTTGTCTAATTTTATGAATGAACTTTGATTATAAGAAAAAAGGTTGAAAAAAGGCTTGTCTTGCAAAACCAAAGCATCAGTATTATGTATCCCAGTGTGGAGAACATGATTCTAATGCCAATAACAAAAAGTATAGAGATTATTACAAGTATCCAAGTTTGTATCATTTCATGGATGAACTTTGATTATAAAGGAAATGGTGAAAAGAAAAACTTTTCTTGGAATATCGTGTATCCTATTGTCTACAACATGATGTAGTGCCCAATCACAAAAAGAATGGAGATTATAATGAAAGTCCAAGTTTGACTCATTTCTCGGATGAACTTTGATTATAAGGTAAA
>JBBYHO010387727.1:0-27056 GCA_038382025.1 Adansonia gregorii
CATCCGATCATGCCTAGCCTGAAATGATCGGTGGCGACTCCAAGCGTTGGCCATTTTGTGATGGTCATACGAGACCACTAAGATGAGTGATTCATCTTATGGTCCCCTTCACTGTATAATAAGTCAAGAATCTGTACATTCTCGATCTCTTCACATCACCAAAGAATAGTCTCAGTCAAGAAGACATTTTCCAAGTCAGGAAAATATTTTAAGTCATGCGCACTCTTAGATCTGCGAGGATCCAACCTCGGGGTACGTTGCGACAACATATAATTGAAAATATTATAAGCAATTAAAAATTTATTCATAAATTAGTAATAAACAAACAAATTAAAACAAGGAAATAAATAACATAAGTCAAATTCAAGCTATAATAAAATATTAAATATAAATATTATTAAATTCAAGTTATTATTAAATATAAAATTATAAAACACAAATATTATTAATTATGTTATAAATAAATAAAAGATTTTACTACTATTTAAGGCTATTATATATAGCTTCCATACAATGTATTGAAAATAATGAATAAAATTATCAACTATTGCATTTAATATAATGTCATTGTTATAAATAATATATTACCTCACCTTAAAAAAAGCCCTAAAAGCACTCAACAAAACTCATAAATAAAATAAAATATGAATAATAATTATATTATAATTGAATAATAAATATATTTTAAATGATTCATAAACTAACTTGCTCATAAACATAAATGAACTGAATGTATTATATTCGGTTTATTTAATAATGAATCTTAAAATCTTATTTCAGAATTGTTTAAATAGCTTAATAAACAAATATAAACAAATAAAATTATTTATAAATTATTTGTCAATCATTTTGATTTGTTTACAACCTTAAACTTTTTTATTTTCAAGCATTGTAAACTTGACTCTCTCACCCCTAATAATCATCATATGATGCTTTTTTTTTCCCAATAATATTGTTTCAGGCTTTAGTATCCAAAATCTCAAATGGAATGTTGAATTATACTTGTAATAATAAGCTAAAACTTTACGGTCTACTACCAAAATATTTAAATGTCATGTGAATTCAAGGCATTCCATAAAATTAAAATTTAATCTTTTTTTAATAAAAAAATTTTTCTTTTGATCAATATAAAGTAAATAGTAAGCATATATTATTAAGAGATGATAAAAAATTGTAGCTGGAAATACCAATTACACAAGATAATTTTTTTCCAAAGAGAAAAAGTTTTAAGCCTTCAGTCTTTAAGGCGAGGATACATCCATGCACGTAATAGAACTTTTTATCATTAAAATGATTATTAAGGTGTTTTGCGAATGTTTAAAATGGTCATGGTCTTTCGATGGCGAGATCTGCAATATAAAAATGGTCAGGAAGCATCAAAGTTGGTATTCTAGCATGCATTCTGGCACTTAATTTAATGTTTGCACTATGAATCAAGAGAGACAATGTACATAAGATGAAAAATAAAGAGCGTAAAGATTAAAAAGAGTAACCTTGCCTTTATAGAGCCTTTTACCTTATAAACAAGACACATAAGTGTTGTAGTTACTAAAATACCCCTTGGGGTACTTTATGGGTGTAACAATTGCCTTCATGTTTGAGGACGGTTACAAAGTGACCATAATCAAGCCTAGTCGAGTGATTTGTTTTACTTGCTGGGCTATTTGTAGTGCATTGGTCGACTTGTATAATATGCCGAGTCCATTGATGTTTGTTAAGATCACAGCTTGAGAAGGATAAAATTTAGCTTGTGAGAGATCTAATTGACCTTTACCATGTGTTTGGTCAATTGATGTCTAGTCAAATGACATTTAGTTGTATCGTTGATTGATATCTAGTTGGCTGATGTTTGGTTAACTGATATCTAGTCAAATAATGTCAAATGTTTGGTCAGTTGATGTGTAGTTGACTGATATCTAATGTCTAGTCAATTAATATCTAGTCAATTGATGTTCAATTGACTGATGTTTAGTTAATTGATATCTGGTTAAATAGTGTTTGTTGTTTGGTTGATTAATGTTTTGTTGATTGAGATATGATCGACTAATGTTTAGTTGACTGATGTTTGATGTCTGGTCGATTGATGTTTTATTGATTGAGATATGGTCGACTAATGTTTAATTGACTGATGTTTGATGTCCGGTCGATTGATATATAGTTGATTGATGTTCAGTCGACTTATGTTTGGGTTGATTGGTATCTGGTCAACTTATGCTTGGTAAACTAATATCTAATGTATGGTGAGCTAATGTTTTGTCAATTAATGTCCCAACATCCAGATGCAGCTCTTAGATATGTTTTTGAATTTTGAAATATTGCTTAGTGCTTCCATGTTGGTTATGTCATTTAAATTTTCATGTGTGCATTGTGGGGCATGGCTTAAAGGCATGCATTGTGTAGTGTACACCAATTGTGTGTGCCACTTAAATTGTGTGCATGCATTGTGTAGGGTACACCAATTGTGTGTGCCACTTAAATTGTGTAAGTTATAGGTATCCTTATTACGGATCCTTTTGAGAACTTTAATGTACTACTATCTGATCATGTAGAGCTAGAGAGATTAAGGGTTGAAGATGCAAATGTGATTTCAACACTGCTCTTAAGGAAACTGCAGCAAGTAGGTCACCAACCTACCGCTATTGACCAACTTGTTCTAGTCAACCAGCTTGCTGCCATTGTCGCTAATGCTACTGATAAGAAACCAACTGATATCGAGTGATTTGGTATTTTATGAATGTTTGAGCTTAATGTAGCGATTTAAACATTATTGGGCTATTTGTTGGGCTTTATATGTAAACTTGTTTGTGCCTTTTTTTGGGACATTAATGTTGTCAATATTTTTGCTGCCTTGCTAATACATGTTATTTTATGCTTACACAGTTTTATGCTATGCCTGTAATGGATTGTTTTAATGAGTCCAGTGGACTAAATAAGTTTATTATTGCATGTTTTTGTGATAGCATTATCCATTTATATGCTTAATGAGTTAATTAAAACTAAATGAGTCTAGTCGAGCGCAATAACTTGGTTTTGTACGGTTATATGCTTAATGAGTTTAGTAGAATGAATGATTGGAGTAGAATATGTCTATGTGATAACTTCGTATTATCTATTTATATGCTTGGCAAATCGATTGGAACTTGTCTGTTGAATAACTATGTGTATGAGATAACTTGGCATTATCCGTTTATATGCTTGCTGTAGACACCAAATTTGGTCTGAGCTCTCTCTCTCTTTAATAATCTAGAATGTTTGAAACTAAAAATTGAGTGGCTGTCCCGATGACGGTCGTCCTCCTCCATGTGGACCAAACCTTCTTGAAACTTATTTGGCCATATTAAGATAACAACTCATAAGTGCAGTAAAAAAGTATAAATTTATGGTCTGTATAAAGCATACAGTAAATAAAGATAAACATTGGAAAAAAATTAACTATTAAATTTATTTTTATGAAATTGTAATTTTATTTTTGAATGTGATATCATTGTCAAATATCCCATTTTTAGAAATTTTTAGGGACCCTTTTTCATAAATTTTACAAGCCAAATGTTTTATATTTTATTAATGCCCATATAATACTTATGTCGATGCTCAATTCAAAAAATAAAAACCAATTGTGAAGAAACAATACTCATTTCAAAAAATAAAAAAATTATGAAGAAAAGCCAGCATTGGCATTTATACCAGGAGGTGTCGAGCTGTCAAATTTAGTAATAAATTTTGAATTTTCGATAGTACTATGAGTTCCTTCGTCATGTGAATTCCATTGTAAACTTTTTTTAAAATTTCAAAATTTTAATTTTTCTCTCATTAGATACTTTTGATAAATATTCTAAAGTTAGTTTTTCATAAAATCCAATCATTTTTTATTTTTTTGTCCTCTTAAAATATGAAATTTTTGGTTTTGAAGGACATTTTTTGTAAATCTTTGGAAGTCTAAGATTTTTGGATTTTTTTTATATTTTTGGATTAAATATTTTGAAATACATTATTTTTATAAGTAAATTCATTTTTTTTTAATTTTCCATTTCCCTTCAGTGTAGATTTTTCCTCTATAAAGGCTATTCATAAACTTTTTATAAGTTTGAATTTTGGATTGTATTTTTTTCACATAAGATTTTTCAATTTAATTAAATTTTAAAAATAGAATTTCTTTGTTAGAATTCAAAACCTTTGTTTCTATTTATTCATGCATAAATATCCTATTTAGGATGTTAGTGCATAAAATTTTTCGTTAACCTTTTGGCATGGGAATTAAATTATAGATATATGAGATTTTGGAAATTTCTCATGATTTTCAATTACTTTATGAATTTTTCTAGATTTTTCATCCAAAATTTTCTAATTAGATTTTTGCACATTATTTCCATTAATTTGATTTTCCTTACAGATTTTTTATTAAAATTCCTACATGGTCAATTTTTTTGGATGTATCATATGTGGAATTTTAATTCATTGCTTGAACATATGGATTTTAATCCAATTTTTACTATTTACAATTTAGTCCTTCCTACTTAATTTAGCTATTTTTTTAATTAATTACAACATATTATTTTGGTGTATACCTTTGAACCAATTGGATTTGGACATGGGATACATAGTCAATAAAATCATACACGTTAAAAAAGTTTATGTAACATAGTTTTCCTTTATGTCAGTGGCATAATTGACACTCAAGCAAACAATAATTGGCTGAAACCTTTGAAACACAATGGCCTTGCGAAGATAGTAATGAATTACGCTGATGAGATCCTTATGCATCAAAGCTATGTGTCTAAAAATGCTCTTGGTCATCATATTGTCAAGACGGGGATTGACAATGCACAAAGACTAGTATATGCTATGCCTTCATGCATTTGATGCATGCAAATTTTTAATCTCTTAGAAGTTAAAGTACACGAGATACTTAAGGATGGCATATAGGTACTTATTTTATGGAAACAAGTTCACTAAAATTGGCATAAATAAGAATTCAGTTTGGTATAAATTACTCAAGTGTATTTATGGAATATGTTTTCATGTGCCAATCATATTTAATAGTCCTTTGACTAATGATACTTGGTCATTTTATATGAGGAACATTATACTTTGATTCCATCATGAATAGGTCCACAAAAGATGGATGCTTATGTTAGTGTAGTTTTGGGTATAGCATGAATCGTATGGTAGATGAATGAGTGATCCAAAGAGGATTCACCACTCTAAGTGACATTGGTGACATATCCTGATTAATCTTAACTATGATTAATTGGATTAAAACCTCTGGCTAGAGAATAACAGATTATAAGGAATAGTTCTTCATAAATGCATAATCATTAACCATGAGTTGCAAGAACTAACATGGATAGGGGTTTGGGTAGACACTGCACATTGCTTATCCTTAATTTAGGATATTTTGTGAAGATACTGTATTATAATGATAGGCTAGTTATTGAAAGGTATTTATAAGATTACACTGACTCTTCAACATTTGTGTGGTCATGATGGGTTGCTAGATTCCACTCTTGATCTATCAACATGATTAATAAGATTATTTATATTCATTTCCAATGCATTGGGAATCTAATGGGTCACATACAATAAGGTAGATCTATTGTATTAAATCAAGGGTTTAATTGAATATGACTTGATTAAATAAAAGATAATTTGAATAGAGGACTTAATTGAATTAATCAATTATTTGAGATAAAATTAGATTTGTGAAACCTAGATTTTGTGTTGACTAATTAAGACATTAAAAATAAAATTGTCTTATTGAGATAATGTCCAAATTAATACATGTTACATTGAGGTACATAAACCTTGTCCTAGTTGAAATAGGATTTCCACTAGACTTGGGATTTGGTTGTGAATCCAATTTTTTTTCTATCACACATCTTGAACTAAATCCTTTGAATATTATTATAATATCAATTATTTGGTAACTAATGTTAAATAATATTAAAATCAAGTTAAAATAGTTTTAACTAGATTAAGGATTTTGTAGTGATAAAATCTATAAGGATATGTATGTATACTAGCTAATTTATGTTTTAATTTATTTATATAATTTTTAAAATTATTTGATAATTATATTTATTAAATAAATATTTTTATTTATTTAGATAACTAAAGAATTGAATTAATAAATTCATGGAAACACAAGTCTGGCCTAAAACCCTATTTTGCTCCAAACCCATGCTCATGGTCCAAGATTGTTGGGTCAATGGATTTTGCAACAGGGTGGTAAAAGAAGGTTGACAATAAAGTTTATATGAAACTAGGGTTGATTAAATTAAAACACCTAAAACAAGAAGCAAGAGTTTCACTTGATTGAGGACTTTTTTTAGGTTAAAACTCCTTCATCCCAAGTCTAGCAAAGGCTATGATTAAGCTATTATATATAGACTTGTTGGGATAAAAGAATAAGAGGTTTTTCTTTTGACCTACTTGAGAGAGTATTTTAAGGGTTACAAATTATTTTCTAGTCTATCTCATTATTGCCACCACCTTTACCACTCTTGTTCTTATTTTTGTGCCAAACTCTTCCAGAAATTGTTCTTAGTTCTTGATTGGTAAAAAAAAGATTATCTTTTGGTTGAGAGCTTATAACTCTTCTAGCTAGCACTAGAGAACCACCGTTCCTCAAAAGGGTTTCAACAGCTACCAATGTGGATAATCGTTAGAGGCAAGACATGTGTGCTACTTCTGGTCTTTAAAGAAATCCTTAAAGAAGCCATTGTCTATTTCTACAAGATTTTTTGGGTTGATTTTATTTTAGATTTCGACATCTAAAATTCAAAGTAATTCTCTAACATATAGATGTTTGAATCTTGAAAGAAAATTTTAAATTTTACAACATGTAGGTCCCTTCCTAAAGATCCACAAAGAAGTTTGACAATTTCTATGTTTATAACTTCCTTTGCTCTTTTCTTGATTTTTTTTATTTTTGAAATCCAATATATTCATTAGGCCAAATTATACAAAATAGAGACCCCTGCAAATTATATATTAATTTCCTCAATCTAATTTTTTCTTATGGTTTCTCAGTTAAATTTTACATGGTTTAATTCTTAATGGGATTTTGTCACATGTAAATTTTAGTTAAATCCTCGTGTACATGAATTTTAATTCAATTTTCATTCTTTGAATTTAATCCTTTTCATTCAAATTCTTTCATTTGATTTTCAATTAATGGCTTCTTGCACATAAATTTCATATACATATAGATAAGGTCTTAATTAAAAATTTCCATGCATGTCAGGATTTTTATATATAAAATTTTTCCAATGTCCAATATTACTCACCAATTTGATTACTTAAGCTTGGAAAATTGATCTAAAACTTAGTAAGTCAAATTCATTTCATTAATTTGACATGTAAATTATACTTTTTGCATATGATATTATTTTTTCTAATTTATATTTAATTATAGTTTTTATTATATTTTTATTCCTAATTTGTTTTCAATTTAGGACTTTATTTATTAATTTGATTGCATAAACTTACGAAACTAATCCAAGCATATAGAATTGAATTAAATGGATTAATATGTAACATAATTTATACTTTACATAATAAATTAATATTTATAAAATTTTATTTAATTTTATTTATTACAAAATTAATTTCCCTTTAATTAATTCTTTTTTAGCTTAATTTCCACATGTTGTACATGCCCCATGGGGAAAGCTTTTTCCAAATCATCATTTATCCACCTCCGACCATACCTATGATATTTCATGCATGAAATAGTTAGATTCCACAAAGGGAATTTGATGGGAATTAATGAGGGAAATAATTAAAAAAAAGGATGGCATATTTTTACCATATATGTATTACATTTCATTTTTACATAACGGGATTCTTTTTCATCTTTCTTCCTCCAACACAAAAGGCCTCTTAGCTACTTGGCTTTTTTTCCTTTAAAAAAGTTTCAGTTGATTTTCAAAAGAAAGTTTTGATGTTCGAGGCTTAAATGTTTATGTATTAAGATTTTTATTCAACAAAAGTATACTTCTTTTGGTTTTTCTATTTTTTTTCATTTTTATACTATTTATCGTCATTTACCTATGATTTTCAAGAGTCTCATACTCTTTGTGGTAGCTTAAAGATCCTAATCAACTTAGGTGAAAGCCATAACTAAGTTTTCTTGGATTTTGTTTTCATTTTTAAATTCATCAAAATTCAATTTTTTTTAAAGCTTTAATGTTTTAAATCATTTTCATATGAATTAATTCTAGCCTTGGTTGTTTCATGGATTTTCATGTTCATGCATGCTGAATTTTCATTTTGCATGTTACCATAAAGTTCATATTTTCATGTTTATTCACTTGTTTCATTATGGTTTCTTCAATATTGTTAGTAAATCTTGTGATTTGTGCTTGGTAGTAGCCTAAGATGAGTTAAATGTGCTATACGTGCCTTTATTTTAGGAAGGAATTTATTTTAGGGATATCTTTAAAAAAGCCAAACCTAGAGGCGAGAATTTGGCAATTTCCCTAATTTTAAGCGTATTTCAGACTCTTGTGCAATATTTAGAGGCCTAAAAATAATTTTTCTATAATATTTTACGTCCTTTTAAGGTTGTATTTGGACTTGATCTTATAGTGTACTACCATTTTGCAAAGTTTTGGATTTTTAAGGTCTTTTTGCAAGTTTGGAAACTTTAAAGACTAGATTGCAAAATCAAAAAATTTGTGCTTGGCCAATGGTCTTAGGGTCATTTTGTGAATTTTCCATTTGTTTTCGACATGTTTTGTTTTTTTATGCATTTTAGGTCATTTAAGGACTAAATTGCAAACTTAGGAAATTAAGGACCATTTAGTAAAAACTAAAATTTTAGGGCTATTTAGGTCATTTCTCTTATAAATTACCCATTTAGGGTATTTTGGATACTTTAAGAGCAATTCTAGCATTTTTGGTCATCTAAAGGTCAAAGTGCAAATTTATAAGTTTAAGGACCAATCAGCGAAAACTTTGCATTTTAGGACTATTTATGTCATTTCAACATGAAATTACCCATATTGGGTATTACGGCCATTTATATGCATTACTTACATTTTTCCATCATTAAAGGGCCAAATTGTAATTTTAAAAAGTTTAGAGACTACTAGTAATTTTTGTTATTTAGGTTATATTTATCTCATAAGTGGCATTAAGGTCATTATACTCTAAAACTGGGTCCCTAGGTGTCAAATAGAACTTTTATGTCACATGTGTACTTTAGGGTGCATTATAATCATTCCACCTTAAAACTGAGTCCTTATGATTTTAATTTCATGTATGCCTTGGGGTAAGTCAGTGTTTTCATTTTGCACTTGATTCCTTTAAGGTTGTTGGCAACTTTTATGTTGAAGGCGTACTTTGAAGGTACTACTTATTTTTGTAGTCCTTTAAGGTCACCAAAAAATTTTGCGTCAAAAACCTATTTTCAAAGTTATGTTGGTCATTTTTAAATCCCATTTGGGTCACAGCGAACTTTTGCATCGAATGTGTACTTTAGGAGATATTTTGATCACTTTGATTGAATTTGAGACTTTTAGGTCTAGTTTCGTATTCTCCATTAAAATCGAGTTTAAGGTTGAGTTTTTTTAAAAAAATAAAATTGAGATTTTTAAAGGCAATATTTGTGAGTCAAAATAGTCCATACATGTGCTTCTAGTTTATAGGAGCCACCTTATCGATTATTTTAAAGAAAAAAATACTCTTCTTAAAAAAAAGAGAGTAAATTGGGATCTTTAAATTTCACAAATATAAAACTTTTTGTATTTCTTTAATTCTCTAGTGGGATAGGAAAAAAATTATTTTAAAAATTTTAAAAACTTAATTTTCTCAATAAAAATAATAAAATTAGTTTAGGAATTTTTTTTAAAATGCAATAATTGGAATTAAATGCTGAATTTCGAAACTGAATGAAAATCAAGATTTAAATTAACATGTAATTAAAGGTATAAATTTTCGAATGTCATGCAAAAGTCGATCCTCACTGATGATTGTAAACTACTCCTAGACCCTTTTAAGCAAATATCTGGAATAAATGTAGACCTTTGAGTTTATTTTTTAGGGTTTCATAACCTTTAAAAGATACACTAGGGTTAATGACCAATTTCACCTAGCCAAAATAGATTGGCGGTGACACCAAGTCAAATGGTCATTTTGTCATAATCATTTGGGGTTAAGTCGAGTGATTCATTTGAGCTACTTGGTCCCTAACACGAATGAAAAAGAAAAATAAATAAAAAGAGGGGTTCGCCCACCTTTAAGTCTGGTGAGTCTAGGGCTGAGCAGTTGGTCAGTTCAGTTAGAAAAAATCAAAAACCAAATTAACTGAATTTATTGGAGAAACTAACTGAACTGGATGACTTTTATGAGTATAACTGAACTAATCGAATCGACCAAATTTTGGTTGGTTGGTTCGATTGGTTAGTTCAGTTTAAATGGTTTAAAATGACAATTTATTCGAACTAGCTTATAAATAGACCAATATTACCTACAAATGAAACATATATTAAAACAATACATAAGCAATATTGCTTATAATTTAAGCTTAAATTAAATGGAGTTAAGATGGTTTACATAAGCAACATAAATTAAACTAGCCTATAAATAAAAATAAAGTTTAAGAAATAATACAATCCAACTGGCAAATGAAAATCAAGTTTAATAAGTGTACAATTCAATGTAAAAGATAAAATAAATAAAGCCTAAAATCTTCTATTTATAGCAAAGATCCTTCACAAGCCAAAAGACCACAATTGATATTGCGTACAAATATAATGAAGATATGTTCATAAGAATACAATACAAAAGCATTTAGTTATCTAATCTTGTAATCAAAACCAATATTGTAAAAAACCCAGTCCATAATAATCATCAACCATAAATTTTCAGCCAATGTTCTTTACATTAAAACCAGTCCATAACCAATCCATAACAAGCCTAATCTTGTACAAGAATTCCACATTACTATGTAGCATATCCTCAAATTAAAACTAGTCCATAACCAATCCATAACAAGCAAGTAGTAAGACATATTACCTTAACTCCTCAAGTGATAAATAGATATCATTTTCTAATCAATTATGGGATCTAAAGCGATCTTTGACAAATCTACAAATATATAAAACAAATATAAAAGTAAGCCTAAAAAATACAACAAATGTAAAAAGAAAGAAAAGCAACCATAAGCTTTAAACAATAGCAATGAATATTACTTAAGTCAAATTTTTCAAGTTGTCCCACATCATTTTTTGGTTGAAATACATCAAAACTAGATAATCCATGTAGCCAATTTTGAGCATAGATAAGGGCTTGCACAATTTTAGGAGTTAAAAAACTCCTATATGCATCAAGCACGTCCACCAGTGCTGAAAGCAAATTTAGAGGCCACTGTAGATATGGGTGTTGCCAAGACATCACGAGCTATATTGGAAAGGGTAGGAAACCTATGGCTATTGAATTTCCACCAAAAAAGAACATCAAAATCTTCATCATCATTGTCTTAGGTTGTTCACTCAAATATCTAGCCAATTCTAACTTGTTCTCTTCTTTACCAATTTCAATCCTATACCTCTTATACTCAGCCTTAAAGCTTTTTTCTTTTGCAACACTTCAGTTTTAGTGGTCGGTTGCATTACTTCACTCACTTGACTACTATCACCAACATCCTTAGAATGAGCCTGGAACTTCCTTTTGTATTCATTATACAAATCCTCTAATGCTTCTTGCACTTTTTTCATCATCACAGAAACTTCATCACTAGAATACATTTTGATAAAGCAATATTCGACAAAAGGAAGTTTCTTTGATGAGTCAAGAACAGTAGCAACATACACCAACATAATCATTTTTGCAATATTTCCCTAATAGTTATCATATTTATCCTTCATTATCTTAACCATTGCATTCAATTCAAAATTAGGATTAAATTGCCATTCTTGCGAAGTTGAATATATAATAGCACTCTGATCAAGAAAATTATTACTAGTGATATAAGAAGAACCAGTGACCTTTATTGTAAGGTTAAAAAAAATTTTTCTAAGAAAAGGCTAAACTTCCTAACAACTGCCTAATCATTTTGATCAAGCAACCCATCTCTCATAACAAGTTCACCCTTGTAAGAAGAATTAATTTTCTCATATGCGTCAAAGGACCTTTTAAACTTTTGGGTTTTATTTAACATTAAATAAGTGGAATTCCATCGAGTGCTAACATCCAAAGATAATATTCTTTTAGTTTGAATATGTTCATTCACAACACACTTTTGAAATTTCGCCAACCTAGAGGGTGATTGTCTAACATATCTCACTACCTCTTTAACACGAGCCACTGATTCATTTCCTTTAAACCATCATAAACAACAAGGTTCACTATATGTGCAATGCATCTTATATGCATATACTTCCCTTCTAGTACACTAGTTCCTAAATTGTTGAACCTTTTTTTTTAAGTATGAGACTGCAACATCATTGGAACTAGCATTATCAACGATAATAGTAAAAACCTTATCAATCCCCCAATCACACAAGCATTTCTCAACTGGCTTACCAATGGCTTCACCTTTGTGACTAGACATAAGATAAAAGTTTAATATTTTATTGTTTAATTTTGAATCTTTATCTATAAAGTGAGCTGTAAGACACATATAATTCTATTTTTGTATTGAGGTCCATATGTCAGTTGTAAGAGATACTCTTACAGAAGATGATTTCATGAATTGCCTTAGGCTATTCTTTTCACTAGAATAAATTTCATAACAATCCCTAGTAACAGTCCATCATGACGGCATATAAAATCTAGGACAAGCAAGAGACATGCAACGCCTAAATCATTTCCCTTCCACAAACCTAAAAGGCAACTCATCTATAATTATCATCTTAGCTACTCTTCTCATAATAATATCTTAATTAAATGTCTAAGTGCCTAAAGAACCAGATCTTTCCGATGGTAAAACTAACTCTGTTTGAGTACCACCACCACAACCATAAGGGATCTTTATACAAGAACCCAAGTGATTTTTCAATGAAGCCATTTCATTTATTTTTGGATCAGCAAAATATTCTTTATCACAATAATTGCATCTAGCTTTGAACTCACCTTTCTCATTGATAAATTTGGTAAAATGATCCCATACCTTAGACATGGCTTAGAAGGTTTCTTCGGTATTTTAGAGCTTATAGCTTGAGTTTCAGTTCTTGATACTACCTCAACATTGGGTGAAGACCATTGAAGGCTTGATTGTGTAGCAGGATTAGGTGTGGGGTCTGAAGTATTTTCAGTGAACATCTGCAGAAACAAATAAAAAATATACAATCAAATTAAAGTTTAAAATAAAGCCATAAATTATGAAATTAATACAATAGTCACATGTGAACTGCTATATTTCATGTGAATTGCTTTCTATTTGAATCATGAGTTACTACTAGAAGAAATATTCACATAATAATTTCATTGTCTTCTTTATATTTCACGTGACACTTTTATGAGAATGTGCAGTGTCAATTAATTGTGCATCTTAGTTATCGTAGGGTTTTAGATTCCTTTTCTTTCGTGGTTTGGTTTTTCGTTGGCATCGAAGCTTCCTAGAATTTGCTCTATTTCTTTACTCGTATTTGGATATGGAAAAGAAAATACTGACATGTAAGTATTTATAATTGTGTTTCCATGTGAAGAAAATACCAACATTTGTCACATGAAATATCCATTGATTCGGCCACATGTTTTGGCTTCTAAAGTAAAATTATTATAATAATAACAAAAAAAGGAAAATGCAGGATTGAAGAATGTGATAGTGTTGAACATATGACCTAATGAAAGTTCTTTATTTATGAAAAGCTTAATATGATTGGGATTATTTTATGACAGATGTCTTATCACATTTAAATTAAAGAAGAAAAATTACAAAATTTTCATGTCATCATGTTAGCAAAAAATTCAAATCCCAAATTCAAATAACTAAAAAAGTATGCAAATAAAATTGGTAGTTTTAAATTAGAAGTCGACAATTAAAAGGATAAAAGATTAAAAAAACTCAAAGGCAAAAACAAAGAAGCTGGAAAATACCCATTGAACAAGAAAAGAAACTGTTTGGGATAGTGCTGGACAATGGAGATAAAGCGGTAGCTTAAGGTGTTTGCGATGGAGTTGGACAAGGTCTCGACTCTCAACGAGCTAAGCTATTTAGACGACAGAGGTCTGAACTTTGGAGCTTTGGAGGTTGAGGCGGCAACGATAAGCTTAAGGGCTGGTTTTGAGAAGCAATGCAACAAGCTGCTTAGGGTTTTTAATTTTATTTCTAATTGATTTTTTAAATTTAATTAGGTTGAATTAGGTATGGGTAATGGGCTAGGGTTAAATTTTATTGGTTTATTGGGTTTTGGACTAGTGGATTATATATTTAGTTTAGGTTTAGGTTTTGGTTTAAGTGACCTATTAATACATATATATATATATATATTGAATATAAAAAATTAAGTCAATTCAATTATTAATTTTATCAACTGATAACTGACCGAATTAATCTACTAAACTGATAAAAAAATTAAGATAACCATCCAATTGAGTTAACCAAATTGACTTAATTAAATTATTAAATTCTTTCGATTAATTCGGTTAATTCAGTTTTAACCAAATTTTGCATAGTCCTAGGTGAGTTAGGATTGACGTTCCAGCCATGTTGCAACCCTTGGTAAAAGGCAAATTGACCAAAGAACACCTGATTTTTAAACAAATTATCAAAATAAATTTGACGCAAATTACCAAAATATTGCTGATTTGACAAGCAAGAAATCATCAAATTGACTAACATGTTTAGTTAGAAATCAACAAAGCAGTTAACGATTCTAACATGGAATCGGTAGTTGCTT
This sequence comes from Adansonia gregorii, assembly GCA_038382025.1. Taxonomy (NCBI): domain Eukaryota; kingdom Viridiplantae; phylum Streptophyta; class Magnoliopsida; order Malvales; family Malvaceae; genus Adansonia; species Adansonia gregorii. The sequence continues at coordinate 14,847 of JBBYHO010387727.1, forward strand.
TAACGATTCCTTATTAGATTCGTTGGTCACCTTTTGTTGTTGTTATAATGTTATTATATTTTAAATAATATTGCTGAGGTTATTATTATGTTGGTATTTTAAAATTATATTATTATGTTCATATATTTTTAAATTAATAAAAGATTATATTATTATAAATATAATAATAGTTTTTATTATTAGAAAGTTATTTTATTTATGGTTAGTGACAGTAAAGTTGTTTATTTATATTGTAATCATGTAATTATTTTAAAATATTTAATTTAGGTTGTAATCATCTAATTATTTTTTAAATTTAAATTAAGGGTTATAATCGTTTAATTATTTTTAAATTTAAGTTGTGATTGTCTAGTTATTACGGATTGTAATTGTCTAATTATTTTAAATTAAAGTTTGCAATCATCTTAATTATTTTAAAATTTTAATTTAGGTTGTCATCGTCTAATGTTTTTTTAAATTTAATTAATTTAAATTGCTAAACCAATAAGCAAATCCTATCTTGGTATTTGAATTTAAAATTGTCTTATTTAAAAAAAAAATTCATTTATGATTTAGATTGATTAAAATTTTAGAATAATTAAAATTTTAAAATAAATTTTAAAATAATTAGAATTTTAATGATAATTAGTCTATTACAACCTAAATTATAATTTTAAAATAATTAGGTGATTATAACCCTTAATAATTATATGATTACAACCTAAATTAAAAGTTTAAATCAAACAAATGAAATTAAATATTCGAAAATAATTATATGATTACGATCTAAATAAACAAATTTACTGTAATTAATTGTAAATTAAATAATTTTAATAATAAAAACTTTTATTATATTTATAACCATATTATCTTTTACTAATAATATAATCTTCTATTAATTTTTAAAAATACCAACATAATAATATAATCCTAACAAAATTATTAAAAAATAACATTAGTCAACCAGCCAATCCATGTAAGGATCACTAGTGCAGTTAGGAATCGCTAAAAGTGACTCGTGATTCCAACGTGAAATTGGTATAGTTGCAATCATTAACTAGTTTAGCAATTTTTGACTGGACACATTAATCAATTTGGCAATTTCTTGCATATCAAAATAGTACTATTTTGGTAACTTGTTTCGAATTAACATTATTTCAATAAATTTTTTAAAAATTAGGGGTACTTTGGTCAATCTACCATTGGTCAAATGGTTAGACCACGTGTCAAATAAGTATGTTTATTTGATAACTTGGACTATCCACTTATACGCTAATTAGATGATAATGCATGTGCTAACATATAAGAAAGCTCGAATAGGTCATTAAGTCCTGAAGATGGTTTTATGTATGTTATACGGTGTTACAAGGCAAGCACGCATATGTCAACACGTAAAAAGGCTTGAAAAGACCATTGGGCATTATGCTAATGCTATAAGAGAGCTTGTATAGGTTGTTAAAGTTTGACAAGGTTGCTGAGTATGTTATACGATGTCGCAAAACGAGTGTGCATATGTTAATGCATTAAAACGGCTTGAAGAGGTTCTGCAACATGTTACACGATATTACAAGGCGAGTAAGCATGAGTTAACACATGAAAGAGCCTGAAAAGGTTGTTAAAACTTATGGGTTGTACTGATATGATTGTAGATCAACCACTTAGGCTATAATAGAGATATGTTAGATAATTCTTGCATGTTGTAATAGAGATATGGTAGATCAACATCGTAGGTGTCACTAGAGATGTGGTGGATTAGCCTTGTAGATTACAATACGATATAGAAGTTTAGCCTTATAGGTTGTAATAGAGGGATCTTGCTTGTGTCAAGGAGATCATAGATTAATTCACAAGCTGAGTCAAAAGTTCTTGCTCATATCACGAAGATCGTAGATTAGCTCACAAGTTGTACTATAAAGATCTTGTATGTCACAAAAGACATAGATTAGCTTGTAGGCTATAGTAGAGAGATCTTGCTTATGTCATAAAGATAAAAAGATAGCATGAATTCATAATGCCTAGAGAAATAGAAGATCTAAAGCCACCATAAAAAAAAAGTTGGGAGATTAAAAACATACTGATTTTCGAGTATGAAAATTTTGAAACTCGAATGAGATTTTGGTTGTTAGCATGTGGCATGTTGATTCCAAAAAACAATGCCAATTGTTGATGTCCAAATTCGTCATGGCCCTTTAATGGAAAAAAACCTAGAATATAGAATGATTAAGGTGTGACGATGTTGGTACTTCCAGGTATGTTCCAAAACTAGGTCATTGTTTGCCCAACAAATCAAGAGAGACATGTAAATTGGATGAAGAATAAAGATTGCAGGAATTATAGAGAGTTACCTCCTTGCCTCTATTAAGGTTCTGACCTTTAATATGACATATAAAATGGTATAGTTACTAAAATAGCTTTAAAGTCCTTAATGGGTATAACATGTGCAATTATCATTTATGCTATTATTATATCTAGTATTTGTTTTTACATGCATAGCTCGTAAATACTCATCATTTTATTTATTTTTGGGCAAATAATTAAATATTTTACAAACAAGTAAAACTAATAAAATATACGATAATGGAAATTTTATATTAATATATAAAATTTATTTTTTGTCCTAATTATATTAAAAATTATTAATTTTTAATGCTAATGTAAAATTAAAATTATCATTTTTATTTAGCAAATAAAATTTAATGTAAAATTTAACTTTTCTCATTAATGAAATAAATCCACTTAAATAAATTTTCAAAATTAAAATTCTTACTTATAAATGGGATACTCGCATTAATAAAAAATATTTATAATAGTAATTTAGAAATATAATTAACAATCACGAACATTTCTATTAGTTCAAAAAATTCTCTACATCTATACTTTATGTATTATATAAATTATAGAGTTATAGATTATTCTTGCTAGTAGTAAGGAACTATATCTTCTTATTTTTGCATTAATACTAAATGATATTACTAGAAAAATTATTTTTTTTTGTACCAATAATTTTAAATTATATTATTGTCATAATAGTAGCTAAACTTGTAATAATTTTCTTTTAATCATATAATGAACTCATTCAAACTGATAGAGAAGAGGCATAAATAGGCATTCCTTTCGGTAAATGAAATTACAGTCCTAGAAAATTAATTAACATGTTGAAATAAACAAACTTACAAACAGGTTCTCTATCCAAGATTGTTCACATTTAAGAGTGAGTTTTGTCACTGTGACATCCACTGTTGAATTCAACGTAACAATAGAAATAATAAATATAATATATTTACATTAAAATTTATAAACACTGATGATCAAACCATTATAAAATCACAATAATAACAACAAAGATTAAAAATATCAATAACTTTAATAAATGTTGGCGATCAAATTATAAACTTTTCAAAGTTGATTGATCAAAATGGAAAGTATCATAAAGTTAAGGCACCTAATAAAGTGTCATTGATCTTTTGGTCTTTTTATTTAATTTTCAAGATTTATTTTTTAAGCATGTTATGCTATATATGTCAATAATGTCATGATTAAATTGAATGATTTATGTTTTATTTTTAATTAGTTTGTTTATGCCAAGATTTTTTCAATAAAATTTAGAAATTATTTTTAAATTTTAAAAATATTAGGAAAATAAAAATTGCATTTAAAAAAGAATTACAAAATAAAAGGCAAAAACTCCAAAATTTTCTTGCTATATTATTGTAGACATCTAAATTCGTCTGGGCTATCTGTCCTCGAAAGTCCCAAGTATTCGAGAACGAAAATGTAGTGACCACTCTGATGGAGGTCAACTTCCACCAGAGAGGTTTCACATTTTTGTAATTTTAATCAGTTATATGTAAATAACGGTACATACACATGATGGAAAAATCCATTTTCTCAAGTAAAAAAGATGAATTCGTAAAGAAATTTTTTTTGAACAAGTCTCAACAAATTTTGGATGCGAATGATCTCATGGTTACTTTTCTATTTTTAGGAATTTTCTAAAAAACTTGAGAAATTGGTGGTTGGATATTTTTAATGACGTCGTTGTGGTTTTATGCCGATTCTAATCCCAAAAAATCATAAATATTCAGGGAAAATATGTATTGGCATTTTTCACCATGAAGTGTCAAACTGTAAATTTTATGAACTAATTTTGAATTTTGTAGTCTTACGAGTATCATGTTCGTGAATTTTACTTTTGGTTCTTATTGATATAATTTTAAAATTTTACAAGTTCATTTTCTTCACTTTAGAAATTAATGTTTTGTGTAATATGTGGTTTTGAATTTGTTCTACTTCAATATCAATGAAATTTGATGATTTCTTTCAGTATTGAAATATGAGTTTTCTTTACTCATAAAATTTTCGATGGAATCCTCTTGAGTTTTAAACATCAAAATTCATCAAATATTGTTGTTTGATTCACATTAAATCGGTTTAGGAAAATTCATTTTATTTTTATCAATTTGCATTTTTCTTTCATAATTTCTTTCGTTTCAAAAAATATGAAATTTTCTAACTAGTAAATTTTTTGGGAGAATTTTCATGGGTTTATAATCTGTAAAATTCTTAAAATATTATTCCTTAATTTATATTAAATCAGTTTTGAAAAATTCAATTTAGTTTATGAGTTTTAGCATTTTCTCCTGTTTCTGAAATACGGAGTTTCCTACTCTGTAAAGGTTTTCAAGGTGATTTTTTTTGGTTTACGATTTTTAAAATTCATCAAAAATTATTATTTGATTCACCGCAATTCAGTTTTCAAAAATTCATTCATTTTCATAAGTTTTGATTTTTTTTCTTGAAATTCCCTCGTTTTCGAAAAATTGAGTTTTCTATTTCATAAATGTTTTTAGGAAAATTTTTTTCGTTTTAAAATTTTTTAAATTCATCTAATATTGTCATTTAACTCCCATTAAAACAGTTTAAAATTTTAATTTATTTCATGAGTTTTAAATTTTTTTCATATATCTTAATTTCCCCGGTAAGAATTTTTCTCGTAAAATTTTACGAATTTGCTATTTTAAAATTTTTTTGTACATAAAAAAATTATTTTTAGTATTAAATTGATCATTTAAAATTTTATTAAAAAATAATTTTTAATTTTTATAATTTAATCTTTTAATTAATTTTTATAGTATAAGTTTACATATTATATACAAATATCACTCAAAATATCTCTAGAAGTCAATGATGTCATGCATGAAATCACTCTAGAATGACAAGGGTATGGGCTTATAACACAACATTTATTATTTCCAACCTAACAATTAAACTTAACATAAAAAAAAAATTTTAAAAACTCCATGAAAATGGCATGAAAGTTTGGCCGATTTATAAGGGAGGATGTTTTCCTTAAGTTTTTTTTTTTAGTTTTGAAAAAAAAAAAGAAGAAAGTTGAAGAAAAAAAAGAAAAAAAAATACTTGAAATTTTTTTTTTCAAAGCTTTGTTAAGGTAAATCTCCTCTTAAATCTTTGGATTATTTTTGTTTGTTCGATACATTTTTCTTCTCTTTGGTGAGCCAAAAATGTGCTTCAGTTCATGGTTTTTTTCTTTCGTGTTGAAAGACAAAGCATAATGGTCCTGAACTAATTTTCATGATTTTATTTTGTTTTATTTTTTACTTCTTGTTAGTAAATTATTTTTCTTCATAGATCATGTTTATGTTGATATAATGTTGGTTTTCATGTTGTGTTTGTCATATATATGTTTATATATATTTTATTTCTTTTAGTGTTTTCTTGTTATTATGGTGAAATCACATGTTTATATACTTATTTTTGTAATTTTATCATATAATGGTGCTAATTTGTGTTAAATAAAATGTGAATATGTGATTATTGAGTTTAGAAAAGTTGGTTGGTAGATTGTTTAGGTGTTGGCCTAAATTCATGCTTCTATGTGTGCTTTTAGGGTCATTTTGTAAATATCAAAAGTTTAGGGGCAAGTCATAAAAAAATAAAAAATAAAAAAATTTGTTTAGACCTATATGTTTGGCCGAATCTTAATGAGTATTTTTGCTATGTTTTGCTGATGATTTCATGCCTTAATGATGTGTTTTCATGATGGTTTTTTTTTATTAAGGACTAAATTGCAAGTGTCTAAAAGTTTAGGGACTAGTTTGCAAATGATAGAAATTTCTTTGTTTTTGTTGCAACCTGGTCTAGATACGAATCCTAACCAAGCCTGACTTAAATGGCCTTCGCTCCTATATTTACTAAATTTGTTATTATTTTATATTTTCCTATTTGTATAGGCCATATCATTATTGACATCTTTTCACTTTTGGGGAATAGGTGGTCAAGATGACTTGTTCACTCGACTTAACTTTAAATAGTCATTATGAAATAACTATTTATTTGGAGTTGCCACCAATCTATTTAGGCTAAGTGAGATTGGTCACCTATCGAAGTGTGTATTTTAAGGGTTACGAAACCCTAAAATACTAATTCTAAGGCCTAACATAATACTAGAGATCATATAAAAGGATTTGGGAGTCGGTTACAATCACAAGTAGGGATCGACCCTTTTATGATGCCAAAAATCGGTACCTTATTAATCACGTGTTACCTTAAATTTTAATTTTTATTAGATTTTAACATTGGATGTTTAATTATAATTCATATAGTACTTCATTATGAAAGTTTATTATTTCGAGAAAGTCAGGTTTTAATGTTTCTAGAAATCACAAAATTATTCATACATTCCAGGGGAACCAGGTGGGCATGAATTCTTAATCATATCCCCTCAGAGAATCATACGAAATATGAAAGGTTTTATTTTGTTTTAAAACTGAAAAAAATCTCAACTTTTTATTTGAAAAGGTTATCTCACTATTAAAATAATTCATAGAATTCCTCACATATACTACTAGAAATCCAACATATCAATTTAATTGGGAGATATTACCTTATTTATAAAAATAATTTTGTTATATATAAAAAAAATATTGATTCTATGACCTAAGAATGACATAATTTGATGGACATGATCTTAATGTGTACTTCCGATATGAAAGTATCCTAGCGTTCACATCAGATGTGACTCAAAAACCAAGTTATGAAAATATCCTTAGCGTATACCTTCGACATGAAAGTATCCCGATAACCCCAATGGGTCTTAAGATGACCTTGGAAAGCTAAACCAATCCTAAAAATTCACCTTCAGCGTAAAAGCATCTTGCTGAGCAAAATAACCAAAATGCCCTTAGGGTATATCTTCGACATGAAAGTATCCCGGTAACCCTAATAGACCTTAAAATGATCTTGGTAGTATAAACCAATCCTAAAAATTAACCTTCGGCGTAAAAGCATCCTGCTAAGCAAAATAACCAAAATGCCCCTAGGGTATACCTTCGATATGAAAGTACCTCGATAACCCTAATAGACCTTAAAATGTCTTGGTAGTCTAAACAATACTCAAAATTCACCTTTAGCGTAAAAGCATCCCGGTGAGCAAAATGACTAAAATGCCCGTAGGATATACCTTTGACGTAAAAGTATCTCAGTAACCCTAATGGACCTTAAAATGACCTTAAAAGGCTAAAAGAATCCTAAACGTGCACCTTTGGCATAAAAACATCCCCATGAAAAAAATTATGAAAATGGCCCTAGGTTATTCCTTCGACATTAAATTACCCGGTAACCCCAATAGACCTTAAAATGACCTTAAAAGGATAAAAGAATCCTAAATGTGCACCTTTGGCGTAAAAGCATCTTGGTGAAAAAAATTACAAAAAATGCTCCTAGGATATTCCTTCGACATGAAAGTACCCGGTAACCCCAATGGACCTTAAAATGACCTTAAAAGGCTAAAGGAATCTTAAACATACACCTTTGGCATAAAAGCATCCTGGTGAAAAAAATTACAAAAATGCCCTTCGAGTATTCCTTCAACATGAAAGTACCCGATAACCCTAATGGACCTTAAAATGACCTCAAGAGGCTAAAAGAGTCCTAAAATGCTCACCTTTAGCATAAAAGATTCTTGATGAGCAAAATTACCAGTATGCCCTTAGGTTTTTGAAAATTACATTCCGTATTCTTCAAAAAACTGAACACATACGAAAAGTTTTGAACATATCTATACCCCTACAAAATGCCATAAGAATAATAAAAATTTCTAAAACCAATAGAATGACTATTTTACCCCTTTAATATAAAAATTTACTATTTAGTCCCTACACTTTTCTAGAACTTCATTTTAGTCCCTACAAAATAAACCTAAAAATTAAAAAAAATTGTATGAAATTATGTATGAAAATGCAGTCAATATATCAACAAAAAATTCAGCCAAATACCTTGCCCTAACCAAATTTTTTTAATTTGCAAAGTAACCCTTAAACTTTATAAAATTACATTTTGACCCATATATGGTAAAAATACCACAAACAAAGCATTAAAATCATCAAAACAGCAAAGAATCAACATGAATATCATGGTAAAGATATGCAAGAAGGTTCGGCCAAGCACCTTTGACCAAAAAATGAAATTTTTCATTATTTGCAAACTAGTCCCTAAACTTTTATACATGTGTAATTTAGTCCCTAATTAACCAAAACCATCATGAAAACACATCATTGAGGCATCAAATCAATTAGGAATCAGCAACAAAACATAGCTAAAATACTCATTAAGATTCTGCCAAACATATAGGTTTAAATTTTTTTATTTTTTATAGATTAGCCCTTAAATTTTTTGTATTTACAAAATGACCCCCCAAAAAATACAAGCATGAATTTCGGCCAACACCTGAACAACCTACCAACCATCTTTTCTAAACTCAAAAATCACATATTCACATTTCATTTAACATAAATTAGTACCATTATATGATAAAATCACAAAAACAAGCACATAAACATGTACTTTCACCATGATAACAAGAAAATACTAAAAGAAATAAAATATATATGAACATATATGTGATAAACACAACACCAAAACCAACATCATATCGACATACACATGATTCATAAAGAAAAATAATTTACTAATAAAAAAAGAAAAAAACCAAGGAAATTAGTTCATGGCCATTATGTTTAGTCTTTCAACATGGATAAAAATCCATGAACTTAAACATATTTTTGGCTCACCAAAGAGAAGGAAAATGTATCAAACAAACAAAAATTCAAAGATTAAAGTAGCGATTTACCTTAACAAAGCTTTTACTTTTTTTTTCTATTTTTTTTCACTTTTTTTCTAAAAAACTATCTCCTTTTTTTTCAAGCTTAAAAAAGCTTGAAGAAAACATCCTCCCCCATTTATAGGGGAGCTTGCTAATTATGAACGTTTAATTATTTGAATGGATCAACAGAATCATTTAATTATTTCTGCTAATGATTCCAACCAAAATCCATTTTTTGGGCACAATAATAATTTGTATTCTCAAATGATATTGGTAGGATTTGCAGTCATTGTGGAAATTCTATTTTCCTTATGATTAGTATCTTACTCACAAGGGGATGATTCGGCCAAGGGGGATTTTCATTCTCCTTGGCCGAAATTCCATGCCTTTTCCATGGATTTTCTTTTTTTTTTTTTAATTTTTTTTGATGTTAAGTTTACTTGTTAGGTTGTACAAAGCAATAAATATTGTCATAAGCCCATGGTTTTCCATCTTTTCATACAAGCCACCCTACCTATTGTCATGATTATGCTAATTTAGGTGAAATGATGGTTTTAGTTAATTTGATGAAATTAGTTAGAATGAAACTAAATTAGTTGGAAAAGGGTTTAATTCCAACCAAATTATATTTAATGTAACTAAATTGGAAAAACTAGAGCAAAATAAAATTATAAATTTACAAAAAAAACTATTGGAAGTAAAGAAATTAATGTAATCAAAATTGCAAAAAAATCCTAATTAAAAGTTCTATTTGAAAAAAAAATGAATAAATAAATAAATAATAAAAAATAAGGTTAACAAATAAATAAATAAATAAATAAATGAATGAATTCTCATGATAAATCCTAAGAAGAATTTAATCATGTAGGAATTCTAATAAAAACCCCATAAAAATTAATCATTGGTATAAAATTAAAAAGAAAAAGATTAGTGGGCCTTGTTAGGAAATTGGGTATTAAAATGGGCTTGGTAGGCCTTTAGGAAATGAAATGGGCTTGATGAAAAATCAAGAATGGGCTTGGTAGAATTATTGGGCTAATTGGACTTAGTCATAGAATTTAGAGTTTTTTTTAGGGGTTGGATGAAATTAAGTGTCTATAGCCGCCTCTCTTTATCCGTTGCTGAGAATCAGGAATAGAAAAAGACCAAATAGACATAACTTCATCTAGGCGGCAAAGTGAAAGAAAAACGAGATATAAACATACATATTAAGCTTAATGATTAGAAAAGGAAAATTTCAATCTATGGTGAAATTAATATTGAAAATGAGTTGGCTAGGGCAAAAATGCACAAACCAATCAGTAAGACAAATTGACTGAGACTGAATAGTTAGGTTAACAAATGAAAAGAGTTAACCAGGACCAAGCCCATGGGTACAAAGGGTACAAGACAAATACCTAAAGTTAAAAGTAACAAGTTTGATCAGAGCTGAACCATTGCGTCGAACGAAATATAAAAGAAAGTTTTATAGGGTGAAACCATCATGTCAAATGACAATAAAAGAAAGTTTGACCAGAGCTAAACCATTACATTAAACGATAATGAAAGAAAGTCTGACCAGGGCTAAACCATCACGTCAAACGAGATGAAAAAAAGTTTGACCAGGGTTAATCCCTCATGCTAAACAAAATAAAAAGAAATTTTGACCAAGGCTAAACCATCACATCAAATGAAAGGAAATTTTGACTAGGGCTAATCATCACGTCAAGCGAAAGGAAATTTTGACTAGGGCTAAACCATCACGTCAACCGAAATGAAAGAAAGTCTGACCAAGGCTAAACCATCGCATCAAACAAAATGAAAAGAAAGTTTGACCAAGATGCCAAACAAAATGAGAAGAAATTTTGGCCAAGGCTAAACCATCATGCTAAACAAAATGAAAGAAAGTTTAACTAAGGCTAAACCATCATGTCAAACAAAAGTGAAAAAAAATTTGACCAAGTAAAGTAGCAAGACTTGACCAAGTACAACCAAGTAAGTAAGAATTTGATCGAGTACAATCGATTGAAGACAAACCTTGATAAGGTTGAAGTAATATAATATTTGAGATCTTTAAGGAAAACTTGACTTACCTTTTAATTTTGAAGCAGTATCCATCCTGATAGTTTTGTTCTACTTCATTGCTTTAAACTTGTGAATTACGCAATTATGAATGTGAATGTGTGTTAAATGTGCATGGATTTTCATGATTGGGTTTATTATTCATTTTTCTTATTGCTCATTTATTTTTCTTTTAAATCCTAATTCAACCCACTTCACAAGCCTGAAAATATCTTCAGAAAGTGTGGGGAATCTTTCTAGCGATACCAACCTAATCCTGAATCTGACGTTATTTTTGCAAAATTGATTGTTCCTGTCCTCTGAGGAATTTAGATTATGATGCACCAACATCATTTAGCAACTGAAAGAGAATGACATGATTAAGAATGTGTAGGGCATGCCACTTATGGTCATGTGATGCATCAATACCATCTAGTGATTGAGGAAAAGGGATATGATTGAGAATCTGTGGGGTATCCCTGCCCCGAGCCATCTATGGTTTTTAGAATGTAACAAGAACCTGAAATCTCCATCAACTCCTTTGCCAACCAGAACAAAATAATGAATATATTTTAAACATTAAGTTTCCTCCATCGTCAAAGTTCTATCTAAGACCATTAGCTATCCGCCCTTAACGCTTCCTAAAATGTTCAAAATAATTATGACATGAACCAAGATTTTCGTAATGTTTTGAGCTCATTCCAAAGTAACTCAAAGGAATTAGTATGTTATCTATTTTAATCCATATTTATTTCTTTAAGTCATTAATTATCATTTAGCAAAAACGTTAGCACGATCAAAAAGATAGTCTAACAGAGGTTGCATTTTAAAGAAAAAAAATAGAATATTGGCTCTTTTACAAAAATAAAGGTAACATGCGTAAGAAATGATTCACAAAGATAATGGTAAGTGTCGAAGCAAAGGTCTGGATAACTGAATTCAGATCTTCAAAGATTTCTTCTGAACAAAATATCTGCTCCTACATAGATCCATCTTTTTAGAGATGCGTTTAATCATGTTATGGCTACGATTGATCATTTTTTTTCTTGAGCTGCCCTTTCGAGTTTTCA
>JBBYHO010387948.1:0-27047 GCA_038382025.1 Adansonia gregorii
AAGTGATGTAGGCACGCAATATGGAATGATATATGCAAAGTCATTTCATCGATAATGTTTGATAAAAATGCCCCTTATGTCGGACACCTACTTGCTTTTGGGCGAGGGTAGGTAGGTTTTCATTTCTTGACATTACATGAAAGGGATGAAAAAAAGTACAGGGGCTTTTGCAATGACTGCATCATCAAAATCAGGTCTTGACAGAAGGACACAAATTCTATGGCTCGGTATCGATCATGTTTATAGCTGGCTCAGTGTGATTTGGTAATGGATTAGCAGCAATATTTGCTCCCTAGTTCATCCTGAACTGTAAGACTTTTGCATTGATTAGATTTTGCATATTTCAAACATGGATTCACATAATAATCTCTTTTCTTTTCATGATTAGGCACCATAAACCTATTCTTCTCATTAGGATAAATGATATTTATGCTTTGGTTACATGAGAGAAACTTATCTTTTTGCCATTGTTACCATTAAAGTTCATCTTTTAATTGGGATAAACATAGATTTACATAATAATCTCCTTTCTTTTCATGATTAGCCACCACAAACACATTCTTCTCATGAAGATAAATGATATTGATGCATTGATTTCATAAGAAAAACTTCTCTTTCCACTATTTTTAGAATTAAAGTTCACCTTTCAATTAGGATAAAAATAAATTCACATAATAATCTCCTTTTTTTATTGATTAGGCACCACCAGTTCATTCCAATCATTAGGATAAATGATATTGATGCTTTCATTTCATAAGAAAAACTTATCCTTCTACCATTTTTAGAATTGAAGTTGTTATTTCAATTAGGATAAACACAAATTCGCATAGTTATCGCAACGTACCCTGAGATGGATCCTCACAGATCTATGAATGCATATGACTTAAAATATTTTCTGACATGGAAATGTTTCCTTGATCGAGACTTTTCTTTCATGATGTGATAAGAACGAGAATATATGGATTCTTGATTTATGATACAGGGAAAAGGACCATAAGATGAATCACTCATCTTATTGGTCTTAGATGACCACCATGAAATGGCCAACGCATGGAGTCACCACCAATCATTTTAGGCTAGGCATGACCGAATGCCTATTCAAACCTATGTTTTGAGTTAGGAAACTCAAAACATTGATCTCGTGGTCTATGTTGTGCAAAGATTCACTATTTAGGTTCGAGAGTTGGTTACGCACGATAAGGTATAAACCTTTTCATTACACCTAAAATCAGTACTTACTAGGTATGTCTCATCTTAGTTTTGATTCTTTCGATCTTACCTTCTCACTGTTTTGATAAACCTTCTTTTAATGCATGAATCCTAGAGAAATATAAATCCAGGTCTTGATGAAAAAGATTTAATCTTATATATGCCCCAGAGAGATGAGGAATATAAAAATTTTCAATAAAATGGCTTTTGGATTTTACTTTGAAAATGGAATGTTCCATTTTGGGCACTGGAGAGATACCCACGCGAAACATTACCTTTAATTTAATTTAAAATGATTTGAAAATATGAATGCAAATAATTGTCACAAAGAAATCACATTAGTGAGGCAATAAATAAAGTAACATAACATGGATCATCTAATGCAATGATAAAGAAAAGGAATTGTCTATTAGGATTTATCTCGCAATTGTCATTCATTATTTGGGAATAACTAAACTGATAATTTTTTAGATGCATCAGGTCTCTTTATTGAATGAGATTGGTTTCACACATTCAAGGAAGTTCAAAAAAGAGGAAAAAATTAATTATTGTTGAAAGATAGGGTTGGAGTATCCCTTCAGAAAGGTAGGGTTAGAATATCCCCATGGATGATAAATAATTTTGACAAAAGAGGATTTTTAAATCTTGACAATTTTGAAAAGTAGGGTTGGAGTATCCCCTGAGCGGTTGGGGTTAGAGCATCCTCATGGAAGATAATTCATTTTGACAAAGGAAGAGTTTTCAATCTGGGTAATTTTTAAAAATAGGGTTGAAGTATCCTCTTGGAAGGTCTGGTTAGAGTATCCCTAAAACTGAAACATCTAAAACTCTTTAGAGAAGTCGAGTTGAAAAACTTAAGTTGACAAAATTGTGTGATTTAGGAAATAGGTAAGCATCTCGACAACTTTTGGCAAAAGAAATTATTATAAATAAGGATGATAAAGATGTTAAATATGTTTGTGCCTTGATATAAGCCTATGGGAGATCAAAGCCTATTCTTGAGTCTGATTAGGGTGATACAGAGACATTTGAATATCTCGAGGTGAAATTAGGGAAAACAACTTAATTTTGACCATAACCGAAAATAGGGGACAACATCACACAATCCTACTTCCCAAATTTATTCTAAATTGGTTTGAAGGCTTTAGACGGTGAACAAGATTCTGTTAGAAAGGTAACATGACGAGGGTCAACCTAAAAATATTTCCAATATCCCAAAGTCACTTTTCAGGGGAATAGATTTTCATGTTCAGATTAATTTTGATGCTAGCAAAGCATACAAGAGACAAGGTGTGTCAAAATTTAAAAATCATTTTCAACTCATTTGGTATTAAAAAATTGCAAATAATACCTTTCTAGAAAGGGAATTTCATGAAACTTTCAGGAAAAATGCTGGATGGATTTGGAAAAACCATTTAGTGGGCATAAAAGGCCCAACTAGAATACACTTTGTTTACTATAGGGATTTTGGATAGTCTAGGTTTGAAAAATCATAACTCTTTTATCCAGACTAATCTGGGGATGAACAAGACCTCTTTCTAAAGGTATTTTGACATACTTGCAAAGAAAAATATTATAAAATTCATGAAAAATTGTTTTAGATTTTAAACTAATTTTTTAATTTGTATCAATGCTACTGCCAATAGGGGATAAGTAAAGCAAAGGATATTTTTCTTTATGTTTAGAGGCCCAAACTCGAGTCATCAACATTTGGATGTCCATAACTAAAGGGAAAGAGTTGCATGAGCATCACAAACTCATTTGCATAGCCCCAGCGTATTTTGGGATAATGAAATAGCCCGTTGATCATTCCACAAAAGGTTTTGACTCAAAAACAAGGCACAAACATTTTAGGAACAAGTGTAAGACCATTTTTGTTGCAAAATCAAAAGATTTGAGCTCGTTTAACTAGAATTCTAGATCTAGAAAACTTAATTGTCCCTAAGATATTTTCCTAACTTTAAGAAAAATGCTAAGTTTATGCTAATCCTTATTGGTTGAGGTTAACATACTTGACTTAGGGAGGTTTTGAAAATCAGTTTTTGATAGCCATCAAACATGTATTTACACAAGGAGAAGACAATGAACATACAAGAGGATGGCACAAGACATAAATAGGGATGGAAACTTTACTAATTATCTTGACAAAGAAAGTGTTATGCACTTTAACAAGAAAATGTTATGAAAGTTGAAAATGACGATGATTCATGACAAGATGCAAGGTAATGTATAAATATGCTTGAAATATGTTAGGCTAATGATTCATACATGGATTAATCATAACAAGATGCATGGATATAGCATGAAATGCATGAGCAAGAGTAATCAAAATAATGAGGATGAAATTAGGCAATTTTCATAGCAAAGGGGCATTAAGGCATCCAAATCCTAAACTACCACAACCAAAGGCCATAATAATGCATGAGAATCCTAAAAGGGTGATGGAAACATGGAGAGCTCACTAAAATGATGAAGATGCTAAAACATAAAAAAATAAAAGTGATAGAGTAAGAAGTTATACCAACAAAACTTTAATTTTTGGCCAAATTACTAGAGCAGTAGAGATGGCTTAAATTTCTCTCTTTTCCTTGTTAATAAGCAAGAAAAAGAGAAAAATAGTAAGGTTTTGGTTCTAGTATGAATAAAGGTGATTTTTAGAATATGTAATGATTGGGAATGGGTGTTTTAGGGCTATTTTTGGGTGGTGAGTGAAGAACTATGGTATTTTGGTTTTCTTGGTGTAAGAATGGGTTTGGAAGCTAAAAATGAGCTGAAATCTAACCATTTTTAGCTGAGATATAAGTGGTCTATTTATACTAGTATTTTAGACCCAAATTGGAGATGTGTTTGGTCATTTCTCAAAGGGGACAAAGTGATGTCAACTTAGTGGCTATAGAGTGGCATAGGGAGCAACTTGCTACCAATGTGATAAACACAGGGTGGCTGGTTTAAATGCTAAAATGATTTTCTAGTGAATAAATTGGCTGATGGGGATCTTGGTCAACAAACTATTGAAGAGTATAGTGATCATGTGACATTAACCCTAATAATCTAATTTAAACTTAAAAAAATGTTTTAATTAATTCAAAAGTCCAAATTCATAATCAGATATGGGTTTTAAACTTTTCTGATGCAAAGAAACGAGTTAAACTTAAGTTTTTGATCAATGGTCGATGAGTAAAAAATGCTTAGACCATGAAAAATGGCCTGTATGTATCGGTACATTGTAGAATGTATCGACACATTTGGTCTAAAAACCTTAAGTGTATCGATACAATAAACATTATATCGATACAGGTTGATATGTATCGATACATTTCTTTACAAAATGCACATTTTGGTCTTGGTATGGCTAGTATTGATACATGAGCTCCTGTATCGATACATAAGCTCATGTATAGATACACTGACATTTTGTATCAATACAAATTGAGACATTTTAAATTTTTGGCATGTTGGAACATTGTATCGATACATGAGAACCATGTATCAATACATTCAAGAAAAGTTATGAATTTTCTTAGATATTTTATCCCCAGACACCTTGAGCTACATCATTTGGTTCCATATCTTTGTATTTACCTTGGATATGATAGGCCTTCTTGACCTCTTGAAAATATTATTGCACCTCTCGCGTCCATGCCCTAGGTTGATAAAAATTAGCCTGAATAAAGTAAGGTGTCTATAACTACCCCTCTTTAACTGTTATCGAGAATCAAAAATAGGGTAAAGATGAATAAACACTATTTGTCTGAGGTGGAATGACGCTTCCCAGAATGCTAGGTGTTAGGTTTTCTAAGGTTTGACCCCTTTAGGTAGGTACAGAGTAATGTGGATTTTTTATATGGGTGCTACCAGCTTGTATGGGCTTTGACTTAAACTTGGGTACCACTGGCTCGTGTGGGCTTTGATTCGAGTGCTGCTAGCTTATGCAGACTTTGACTTAGACTTGGGTGCCACATGCTTGTATGGACTTTGACTCAGACTTGGGTGCCACTAGTTTGCGTGGAATTTGAAAAGGTATGGTTGGCTTGTGGGCTTTGAAAATATGCTGCTAACTTACGGGCTTTGAAAAGGTGCCCCTGAATTATGGGCTTTGAAAAGATGCCACTGACTTATGGGCTTTGAAAAGATGCCACTGACTTATGGGATGTGAAAATGTGCCAATGGCTAGTGGGCTTTAAAGTGGTGCCACCAACTTGTGGACTTTGAAAAGGGTGCCACTGACTTGTGGGATTTGAAAATATGCCACTGACTTGTGGGATTTGAAAATATGCCACTAACGTATGGGCTTTAAAAGTGTGCTGCTGACATGTGGGTATGATTGGCATCAGGTTATTTGCAGACAAGTTTGTTGTTGCTAGCTCATATGGGCTTAAAAAGTTTTCTTGATAGATGCCTCCTGAATAATGCTTGGTTTACGAAGCTTAAAGTTTTTACCAAGGACTCCTTGAAGGTTTGGTGAATCTGTCTTGAAGTAACATTGGAAAAATCATGATGTGTGATGGTAATGTGAATGCATGATATGGAATGCTGTCATGATTACATGATGTGAAGTCTAATTTGGGAGGTAACCGTTGTTATTTTTGTATGTCATTCCGACTCATAAGGATGGTGATTCATCTTTGTTGCAATTATGGACGGGAATTTTCCTAATCCCTCTAGGGATTGTAGGTTGTCTCAGCTCCATTAGAGATTCAACAAAAAATCTATTTTCAAGAATTTGGATTATTACATTTCTCGATTTGAGAGGTTCAATCATTTTTTGATAATTAGAAGGCATTGTCAACAATTTAGAGACTATTTGCCAGATTAGATTGATGTCTCTAGTTTCAATAAGTTTCATATAGAACACATGGGTTAATTTTTGGTTAGCTTAAAATGGTTTTTTTCTTAAGATGTGGCTTGTGAAAGCAAGAAATGGTTTGGTGTATGGTCATATCGAGTGAGTGTTTAGATGCAAAAAGTCCATAATTTTGATGATCAGGGTATGAGTAAAGTTTTTTGTGCTTTTTTTTCCTTTTGATGTAATATCGAGATGTCCTAATGCACATTTTAGTTGATTATTAAATATTATCAATTAATGGCAAATGCAATGTGAATTGTACAAAGGGTTAAAAGAAACAAGGCAATATTTATTCATGACAACAAAGACACATAACTCGGTATATCTTTTGACAAACAAGAGATAGGGTGGCTAGAAGGATGATCTTTTGGGCAAAAGATGC
Source organism: Adansonia gregorii (assembly GCA_038382025.1). Taxonomy (NCBI): domain Eukaryota; kingdom Viridiplantae; phylum Streptophyta; class Magnoliopsida; order Malvales; family Malvaceae; genus Adansonia; species Adansonia gregorii. The sequence goes on from JBBYHO010387948.1 coordinate 6,438, forward strand.
CGCTGAAGATATGGACATGAGTGTTATTTTGGTGCTTTTCAAGATATTTCTCGAACAATGAATGTGACTAGCATGAGCTGATCTTCAGAAGATCCCTAAGACTGCTTCACTTTGTTCTATAAGTGATCTTAATCTATGCCCCATCAAAATTGATCTTCTCAAGCCACTCTTGTAGGTTTTCAACTGTAGTTGGGTCGATTCCTATATGCCTGTTTTAGATTTTTATCTAGACCCCTTTTATTTTCTTTTTTTTGATTTATTTTTATTTTTGTTTTTTTATTGTTTGTTTTCTTTTTTTTTATTGTTTATTTTTTTAGGATGCCTTTTTAGGTTTTTATCCTTTATGTGTAATATTTCTTGACAGAATCTGAGTTGATTAGGTTAGGCAAGGCATTGCCGTCCATTTCTAACAAGATTAGGGCCCCTCCAGAGAAGGCTTGCCTTATGACATATGGTTCTTCCAAATTATAGGTCTACTTGCCTAGTGCATCTCTATGAATTAGGAGGATCTTCTTCAATACCACTTCACTTGGGTGAAATTGATGTCGGTGCATCTTTTTGTTATGGGCTCGAATCATGCATCTTTGATACATTTAACGATGGCAGATGGCTTCCATGCATTTTGCCTAGATGAGGTTGAGCTGGTCGTATCTGTTCTTGACCTATTCTGCTTTTTCAAGTTTAATTTCCATCAAGACTATGAGAGAAGGGATCTAGACTTTGATAGGCAAAACAGCTTCCATCCTATAGACAAGAAAAAATGGGGTAGCACCTGTAGAAGTGCGAACTGAGGTCTGATAGGCATGAAGTGCAAAGAATAGTTTCTTAAGCCAGTCTTTGTAAGTCTCAACCATTTCTTAACTATTCTTTTAATGTTTTTGTTGGCTCCCTTGATTGCTCATTCTTCTTTAGGCGATCAGGGATAGAATTATGATGCTAGATCTTAAACTGTGAATAGACCGCTTGCATTATTTTATTATTTAAGTTCCTTGCATTGTCTGTGATGATTTGGTTCAAGAGGCTCTATCGACAGATGATGTCCCACTTGACAAACTTATAGATGGTCGACCTAGTGACACTAGCATACGAGGTAGCCTTCATCCATTTGGTGAAATAATCGATCACTACCAGATAAAATGATGCCCATTGGAAGTTTTATGAATGATTGGCCTGATCATGTCCATGCCCTACATGGAGAAGGGCTGTGGGGCCATCACACGTAAAGTGGTGATAGAGAGACATTGATCTTGTACACATAGATTTGACACTTGTGGCATTTTCGAGCGTAATAGATGCAGTTTTTCTTAACTAGTAATAACCCACTTTCATGATTTGCTTGGCCATCTGATGTCTATTAGCATGTGTGCCACAAATCCTTTCATGAACTTCTTTTAGGATCTTTTTGGCTATAGCAGTGTCAATGGATCAGAGCAATACTTGATCGTGACTCTTTTCGTATACGATTTTTCCATCGAGAATAAATCGTATAGCTTGCTTTCTGGCAGTCCTTTTATCAGTTTCGGTTACATGTTTGGGATATTACCGATGCTAATGTAACAAAGGATGTCATAGTACCACGGTAGGCCATTTTTCTCTTTTTTAACACTATAACAATGAACCAGAGTTGTGCAAATGCTCATATGGATGGGAGCAACGTTCGACTCTTGGTTGACTTTAAACATAGATAATAAGGAAGCCAAAGCATTAGCTATTTGTTTCTTTTCTCGAGGTAAGTGTCAAAAACTAATATCATTAAATTTTTTCCTGAGCTCTGCTATCAGCTTTTCATATTGCATCAGCTTGGCATCGTGAGTTTGCCATTCCCCTTTCAATTAGTAGATGACTAGGGTTAAATCACTGAACCCCTATAATATCTTAACATTCCTCTCAATGGTTGCTCAAAGCCCCATGACATAAGTTTCATATTCTGCAATATTATCCACGCAGTCAAAATTTAGCCTTATTGTGAACTAATAATGACTCCCATCAGGTGACATCAATGCTACCCTAATTCCATGTCCTAGAGCATTTAATGCTCTATCAAATATATCTTTTAGGATTGATCTTGGCTGAAGGCATCTTCATCTTTAGAAATACATTAGATTTTCATTAAGGAAGTCGAAATGTAAGGGTTAATAGTCATCTGTCGCTCGATTTGCTAAAAAGTCAGCTATCACACTACCCTTGATGGCTTTTTGATTGACATAGGCAGTGTTGTATTCAGAAAGCAGGACTTGCCATCTAGCTAGCCTTCCTAATAGTGCAGGGGCTTTACATAGATACTTAATAGGATCAAGCCTTACAATCAACCATATGGTATGATACAGCATGTATTGCCTGAGTCTATTGGCTATCTACACTAAAGCACAGCATAACTTCTCAACTGTGGAGAATTGCACTTGCATTCCATGAACTTTTTGCTTAAGTAGTAGATTGCTTGCTTCTTCTTTCCTGACTCATCATGATGCCCTAATACACAACCTATAGACTTGTCGAAGACTACCAAGTAATGGATTAAAAGTAGATCGAGGACTGGTGGTACCAACACTAATGGGCTTAACAGATAATATTTGACTTTATCAAAGGCTTCTTGACATGCCTTATTCCATTTTTTCAGATTTTGTTTGCGAAAGAGCCAAAAGATAGGGTCGCATTTGTTAGTGAGCTGGGATATGAATCTAGCAATATAGTTTAGTCTCCCCAAAAATCTTCTCACTTTCTTTTGGGCTTAAGGTGGTAGCTTATCTTAAATGGCTTTAAATTTGTCTAGGTCAACTTCAATCCCTTTTTCGCTGACTATAAAGCCTAAAAGCTTATCCAAAGTGACTCTGAAGGTACACTTGCCAGGATTTAATTTGAGTTGAAATTTTTGTAGCCATTTAAAAAGTTTTTAAAGCTCTGTGACATGCTCATCCTCTTTCATTGACTTAGCAATCATGTCGTCAATGTAGACCTCAATTTCTTTGTGCATCATGTCATGGAACAGGGCTCTCATGGCCTATTGATACGTTACCCCAGCATTTTTAAGTCTAAAGGGCATGACATTATAGCAAAATGTCCCTCACATGATTACGAAAGTTGTTTTCTCCATGTCTTCAGGCGCTATCTTGATTTGGTTATAGCTTAAGAATCCATCCATGAAGGAGAACAGAGAATTCTTGATCGTGTTGTCTACCAAAATGTCAATATAGGGTAGTGAAAAGTTATCCTTAGGACTAGCTTGATTCAAATCCCGATAATTAATACACATTCATACTTTGCCATTTTTCTTTAGGACTGGGACTATATTGGCAACCCATTTTGGATATTTGGCTATTAAAATAAAGCCTACATCAAACTGCTTCTTGACTTCCTCTTTAATTTTGAGAAGCATTTTTAGCTTTATCCTTCATAACTTTTATCGGATCGATTTACATCCAAGCTTGATGGGAAGCTTATGGATTAGTATATCAGTGTCCAGTCCTGGCATGTCTTGATATGACCAAACGAATGCATCATGATATTCCTAGAGTAATTTTATCAATTTGGTCCTAGTCATTGACTTTATTAAGGTTTTGATTTTAACCTCGTTTTAATCCTCCTAAGTACCCAAATTTATTACTTTTATTGGGTTATGGGGCATGATCTACTTCTCCTCTTGCTCAACTAATCGTAAAAGGTTTGGTGGTATGAAGCTCTCTTTAAAATCCTATCCAGGATCAACTTTACTAGTGCAAATTGACTGTTTGAAATTCATCTTCAGCAACCCATTAGACACATCCATATCACTATCGTTAGGACACTTGAAAGGGTAAAGAAATAAAAATTGCAAAAGGTACACACATAAGCAAGGGATTTGGAAAAATATAAAGGCAAAAAAGGCTAAAAAGTGATACACAATATGGAATAATATATGCAAAAGTCATTTCATTGATAATGTTTAATAAAAAATGCCCTGTACATAGGACACCTATCTGCTTTTGGGCGAGGGCAAATAGGTTTTCATTTTTTAATTTTACATGAAAGGGACAGGAAAAGTGTAGGGGCTTTATCATGACTCTATCATCAAAATCAAGTCTCAGTGGAAGGGCATGAATTTTATGGCTTGGTATCTTAAAGATAGAGGCTATTAAGTGCTCTATTTAAGATAACCAAGACATCTTTAGCCTTTTGCTCTTCTAGTTGGCTTAGATTGATTTGTCTTCCTAAATGAAATATCTCATGGAGAGATGAAAACATTGTCAGCTTTGATTCCCCCTCTCAACCTAATGATCGTGTCATCTCCTGGTTATAGATCCTCTTTTCTTACTATTTTCTTGAGTGCGTATTGGCCTTGAATCCTAAGCTTCTTTTGTTGGCTTGAGTGATAACCTTAGGGCTTAGGCTATCCCTTGCAGATTCTCGCCAAACCCTTTTCTAGCACAAGAACCTTTGCCACTGATCTTTTTTACATCTGAATGTGTACTCTTTGATAGGTGAGTTTAACTATTGGCAATCCTTCTCCCATAAATGTTCCATTAACGAACTTAAAAGATTGAAAGGATGACTCTGGTGCTTCTTCATTAGGCTTTATATAGATATCCTCAGTGAAAGTAGTGGCGATCATTTCTTCTTCAGCTTTAATGTGACTACTTTGTCATCTATCATAACTTTGAGCTTCTGATGGACAGAGGATGAACAGCTCTGGCAAAGTGTATCCATGGCCTTCCTAATAGGCAGTTATAAGAAAAAATTAATATCCATAACTTGAAAGTCCACTTCATATGTACATGGGCCTATTTAGAGCTGGATTATGATATTTTCAATTACTTCATGACATGTTCCATCAAAAGCTCAAACTATGGTATGGCCACTTTTAATGTTAGACTGATCGATAAGGAGTTTGCTTGATGTAGTCATAGGTATGACATTAAGGGCTAACCCATTGTCTATGAGTACTTTAGGCAAAATCTGTCCCTTACAATAGGTAGTGATATGCAGAGCTTTATCACTGCCCTTGCCTCTAGGTGGGATCTCATTATCAGTCAAAGAGATATAATTATCGACCATGATATTGTTCTCTAGTTGATCCAATTTGTCCATAGAGATGCCCAGTGGCATATATGCTTCGTTTAACACCTTCAGTAATGCATTATGGTGAACCTCTGAATTAAAAAGCAAAGATAGCACAAAAATCTTTGTAGGTCATTTGCTTAGCTGGTCTATAATGCAGTATTCATTGTGCTTGGTAAACTTGAGAAACTTTATGGCTTTTCTTTCACTTACTGCTTCCTTAACTTTCTCAGGCTTAAAATTCTTTGCTTAGGCCTGAGTGTTACTAGTGCTTGGAGATGCATCAACCTTTTATTTTTCTTGAACAGGTAGAGTGTAATACCTATTGCTATGGGTTAGGTGACTAACTCCTAATAGTTCCATTACAGTAGTTGAGGGAGTTAGCTCTTCGATTATCGCTACTTGATCCTTGTATTTCCATGGGACAGCTTTTTTACTCTTATACGGGAATGGTTTAGGTACCTCCACAACTAACTTAGGTGTAGCATCAAAAAACTAGCGTCAAAACTTGACATGCCATAAAGAATGAGGGGTCAATTTCTCCCATAAGGTAGCTACATGGTTTTGTCTTCTATCATGTTGATAAATTCAGTAGTAGTTGTGATTTCATGATAGATTTTTAGCTGGCCTTCATTTATCATTCTTTGAACCATGGGCCTAAACTTTTTGCATGTTTGTAAGGTATGACCTATAGTTGTGTGGAAGTCATAGAAGTTGTCGAGATTGTCTTCTAATTTTTATGTTGTGTTGAGTAACCCGACTTGAATTAATGCCTGCCAAATCAAGAAAAATGGCATCCTTGCATCCTCTATGCTTGCCTTGACTTCATATTTGTTTTTAATGTTGATCATGTTTATAGCCAGCTCATTATGGTTTAGTAAAGGATTGGCAGTAAAATTTGGTCCCTAGTTCATTTCGAACTGAAAGACTTTTAAGTTAATTAGATTTTGCATATTTCATTTGAAAGTTACATAGTTGTCAATGTCGTGCCCTATTGCCCTGGAATAGTATTCACAGTAGGCATTAGGGTTGTACCATTACGGGTATGGTGGCTTCTTTTTTGGGACATAGATTGGGGCCACTAAATGATTTTGGAGCAAGGTCTGGTAGAGCTCTTTATAGGTCATAGGGATGGGATCAAAATGTTGTCTTTGTTGAATTGTACCTCAATTGCCAAGTGTATTATTGGTTGCTTGATTAGTACTTTGGTGAACTTATGGAGGGTAGCTTTATAGTAGGTTAGATAGGATTGCAAAAGATGGGTTATAGTTTATGGCATTAATTGGCTAAGGGGGTATGGTGATAGGGTAAGAATATAGCGTGTTTGGGTGACAATGGGCTTCTTACTCGATCTAGTTGTTTCCTTAGCAAACATTTTACCACTCTTAATGGCAGCATCGATCACTTCTTCAAAGAGCATTAAGTCTGTGAATTTTTTAGTGGCATTCTCTCCACGAGCTTCTTATAACAAAGAGCATGTATGGTTTGAATGAAAGTGACTATCATCTCTTTTTCTATAAAGGGAGGCTGGTCTATGGCTACTTCTTCTTTCTATCTTTGGGTGTATTGTCTACAACTTTCAATGGATCTCTTATCAAAATTCATTAGGGAAAGTCGATCTAGCATCCAATCTAACATGTGCTAGCATTGATTTAGAAAGGCCTTAGCTAAGTTAGCCCATGATTAGATTTTGACATTATCTAACTTGAGATACCATTGAGCTACTACCCTAGTGAAGCTATGCTAGAAGCAAAAGATGAGAAGCTTTTTATCTTTCTTATACCTGGGCATCTTTCATAAGTACATTCGAACATAGACAGAAGGGCAGTGGTTCCATTAAACTTTTTAAATTATAGGACTTTAAACTTCAGGGGAATAACAAGGTTGGCCATTGCGCATCAAGAACTCCAAACTTGTCACTCCCTTTGATAGCTTGGAGGTGTTTTTCCAATAGCTGGAATTTGTTCATTTCTTTCGCAATCATGGTAGACTTTTAAGCTTTTATTTTCTCTGGTTCATCATGGTTAAGGGTTATCAATCTAATTGATGGGACTTCTACGTTCACCTCTTGAGCACTAGGAATTAATTAACCTGCTACAATAGGATTTAGATAGATAACTGGAAGAGCCTAAGCAGCAAGTGTAGGAGCGGGCCATTGTTCTTGTCTAGTTTCCCCTTGGGTAGGTTCTGGATTATTGGTAAGGGGACTTTCAGCATTGGGAGGATCATTCCTTATTTTAGCAGTGATGGATTGCCCTTTATCTTTCATAGAGGCAATCATTAGTTCCATAAGTTTTGTGATTTGATTTTACATTTTGCATTGTTGACGAAGCATCTAGCCTTGTGATTCCTTGACCATTAGCTCAAGTCGCTCAATACAAGCTTTATGATCACTTTTCATGATTTATTTATGGCATTATGTGTTGTAGCCGTGCGTGATGTAAGGTTTTGTGTTCTTGATTGATCTTAAAATCCCTTGAACCTTTTATGGCCTAATTCTCATATTAAACTTTTTAAAAATGTACTTATTGATGAGCATTTATGATACAATGATGAGTTAAGATAATGAATGATTGATGCAAGTATAATGAAAAATGGTGAAATTAATGTGCATATGCATTGTGCATATGCATTGGAGACAATTGATTCTTGGAATAGCTTCATCAATAACATCATTCATAGAGTCACAAAAAGGTATTCTTTTACGACATGATTACATCTGACAGTATCTAACGTGATTACCTTGTGTAATCACACGATCAAGAAAACCCAAAAGTTGTTACTCCTAATCTCCAATAGGTACAATGTCTCACTTTTATGGACTAAGCTGCTTTAATCATGTCATCCACCTCTTGTTGAGCCATCTGAACTTGTTCAGTGAAGTGTTGATGTTGTTCTTGGTTGTTCAGACGTGCTTTGTCAATTGTCGCTTACCACTCTAATTCATGTTGCTCAAAAGCCTTTGTTAGTTCATTGACATAACCTTCACCTAACTCTTGGATTTTGTGAATAAAGGCTTCATTTTTAACCTAATGGCTCTCGCATCTTGCATTTTGGCCTTGAGTCTTGAATTTCTTCATTGGTAGGTGGAAGCAAGAGCATGTGCCCTCGTGAACTTTTTTTTTCTTGTTTTAACTTTTTCTTTTTGCTGATTCAGCTTACGATTGAGAATGGCAGCTTTCACTTTCCATTTGACTGATGTCTTGCCAATACGTTAGGACTTGTTAGCTTTTTGGAGCATCACATAATCCTTGGTTAAGCTTTCGAGGTCATCTTTGAAATGATCCCTTTTTTTAATGACTCGATCCATTTCACCACTCCTAAGATAGATATTTATCTCTAGCTAGCCTTTTCCTTCTTAAGTCATTAGATTTCCATGGCAAAAGATGCCTTTTCTCGCTCAAACTCCCTCTTAAGTAGCTTTACTCAGAAGGTAGTTTGTCTATTAGGATTTGTAGTATCCTGGAGTAATAGATTGTTGATACAGTGGAGTCTCCATTCTTTGTATCTAGGCGTGGTGGGGCTTCCTCTCTAGTATCTTTTTATATAATGGACCTTTTTCCAAGCTTGGAAAGCTAATTGGACTTTTACTTTATAATTAGGCTCTTCGTATTCAAAATCTGAACGTCCTAAGTCTTTAAAGAATAGGATGAGTTACTGGCACTAGAGCTGACTCAATATCAATAAAAGAGTATAACTGGTATTTTGCTATAATCCCAAGAGCGGTTCAAAAGCATAGTCTCCACATCCGTACACAATCGACTGAGGGAACACCCATGGGGCTCTCCACATGATTTCTTCCTCCTTGACGTTTTGTAATTCCTTAACCCAATGCTTTTCTGTCTTATCTTGATGATATCATTCCTCTAATGCAATGGAAAGAAGACTGATCTTGAAGAAGAAATTTTGCTTGACTCTTCCTTTCCTAACACAAAGATGACCTAAGAGCCATATCTGGAGTAATGGGGTACACTCGATAAACCTTCTTGTTCCTGTTCCTGTTCTTTTTACAAAAGCTAAGGGCACAGATGGTTTCGGTGATGATGGTGGAAGCAGGGTTGATGTTGCAACATAGGTGAGAAAGAAAATCTATGACTGCTGCCTTTACATAACCAAAAGTCTTCGAGGTTATAACGAGCCCATAAATTGCTAGAGCGTAAACATCTTGAGCTTTTTTTTGGATCAAAAAGATTTATCATGCCCTCTTTCAAGCTGGCCCAAGAAATGCATTTGTTGCTCCCTTTTACTTTGACATGACTGTCAACCCATGGTTTTGTGGTTCCAAGAATTTACCTCAACCTTTTCTTGAATGGAGGAGGCATTAGTGCTTTGCAGTAGATCCGCTCTAACTTGGCCATTTCTATGTTGAATAGAGCTGTGTACTCATCAATGTTAGGGATTCAATCTTATTAGTTGAAGGTGAAATATTGGTAAGCCAGATTTCAAAACTGTGTCGCTACTTACAACAAGCCATCATCTAACTAAGCTCGAAGTAAGAGAGCTATATCCTTGTACTTTTATTTCAAGGCTTTTTTCTCGTTGTTATCCCAACTATATCAAATGTCCTTTAATTTCTAACAATCATTCTAATGGAAACCAATCTTGACCTCTTCATGCATTTTTTAGATTTAATTGGGCTTTAGGATGTCCCTATCTTGACGTTGGCAACCTTCTGACCATGTTCTAACATTTTCAAAGGACTTGATAGTTGAGATAAGCTATTGCTCCATAAATGATGCCCTTTTTTGAACACTGAACCAGAATGATTACCCCAAAATGATGATAGTCATGATGATTATGATGAAATGATGCATGCACAAAAACACAAACAAAGGGAAAATACGTTAGTGGAACATATAGGAGACAAATATAAGGAAATAAAGAATTTGAGAACATCAGAACAAAAAATTCATAACATTGTTTCAACCAAGGTGGTGAGACAAGAAACGAGTAGCATTTTAACATGCCAAGATGCAATCTACCCTTCATGAGGTGATGCAATATCTTATTTTGAGAAAAATAACTGACTAGTAGTAATATTCTTTTATGACCACTTGTGCAGATGCACGTTAAGCCATGACTCAGATAGCATAACGACTTGCAATAGAAAACATTATGAATAATGGTTTTTGTTCATCGTCACTTATTTATACAAAGGTTAGCCATAATTCAGATGACACAACGGCATGCCTTGATAAATGATAAAAATACATATGCAAGTGACAATTGTATACTCATTGTCACCTACATAATTATGGTAATTAAGAGTAAAGGTTAGCAACATTTCCTCAAGTGACCTATTCTCCAGCTATTCTAGCAGTGTTCCAGTATAGTTTGATATCGTTTAGCTCATAAGGTTCACTATATGAGGTTTAAGTTAATGCCTAAATAGGTATTCGAATTACTCTTTCATCTGATAAGGATAGTCGAGGGACCCTGATCCTAGACCCATCGCAGGTTTGGCAAAATGGGTTCAATTTGTTGGATGTATTTCCCTATGCAAATACTGAGGGTTACGCACGAGAGACACAAGTAATTTACATCTAAAAAGTTATTGCCATGCCTATGCAAAGGGTTACTGACAAAGGCAGATAGCTTACTTCCTCCTAATAATTAGGTTATTACCATGCCATAGAGTTTGGTGAGACACTAATGCAGATGCAAGTGCATGGCGCATGAGGGGAAAAGATCAAACCTTTTTGTTTACTGCCGTATTACCATTTTTATTAAACTGATGATTATTAAAAAATAAGACAATCCTGACAATCATGCCAAACAAAAGATTAGTTGACAAAATGAAAAAAAGGGTCATAGTAAATAATGATCGAAGATCGAACAAACTGGCAAGCTAGTAAGACACAGCTAGTTATTGGCCTAACTCTTTATACAATCCCTAATAGAGTTGCCAAGCTATCGTAACATACCCTAGGGAGATCCTGCAAATCTATGGGTGCATATGACTAAAAATATTTTTCTAACTTAGAAATGTCTTCTTAACTGAGACTTTTCTTTCACGATGTGATAAGAATGAGAATGTACAGATTCTTGACTTATGATACAGTGAAAGGGACCATAAGAAGAATCACTCATCTTATTGGTCTGGTATGACCATCATGAAATGGCCAACGTATTGAGTCACCACCAATCATTTCGGGCTACGCATGACTAGATGCCTATTGAAACCTATGTTTTAAGCTATGAAACTCAAAACATTGATCTTATGGTCTACATAGTATAAAGATTCACCATTTGGGTTTGGGAGTTGGTTACGCATGATAAGGTATGAACCTCTTTGTGACACCTGAAATCGATATCTTATTAGCTGTGTCTTATCTTGGTTTCGATATTTTTGATCTTACCTTGTGACTATTTTGATATAACCTCTTTTAATGCATGAATCTTCTAAAAATACAAAACCAGTTTGTGATGAAAAAGATTTAATCTCATATATGCCTTAGAGAGATAGGGAATATAGAAATTTTCAATAAAATGACCTCTGAATTTACTTTGAAAGTGGAATGTTCCGCTTTGGCATTGGAGAGATACCTACGCGAAACATTACCTTTTAATTTTATTTGAAAACATGAATGCAAATGATCATCACAAAGAAATCACGTTAGTGAGGCAACAAATGAAGTAACATAACATGGATTATTCAATGCAATGATAAAGAAAAGGAATGGACTATCAGAATTTATCTCACAATTGGCATCGATTATTTGTGAATAACTAAATCGACAATTTTCGAGATGCATCTAGGTTTCTTGGTTGAACAAGATTTGTTTGACATATTCATGGAAGTCGGAAAAGGAGGAAAAAAATTAATTGTAGTTGAAAGATAGGGTTAAAGTATCCCCATGGATGACAAATAATTTTGACAAAGGTTGATTTTTAAATCTTGACAATTTTGAAGAGCGGGGTTGGATTATCCCCTCAGAAGGTTAGGGTTGGAGTATCCTTATGGATGACAAATCATTTTGACAAAAGAAGATTTTTCAATCTTGATAATTTTGAAAAGTAGGGTTAGAGTATCTCCTCAGAAAGTTAGGGTTGGAGTATCCCTAAAAGTGACACATTTGACACCTTTTACAGAAGTTGAGTTGGAAAACTTAAGTTGACAAAACTTTGCGATTTAAGAAATTTGTGAGCATTTTGACAACTTTTAGCAAAAAAAATTATTATGAATGAGGATGGTAAAGATGTAAAATATGTTTGTTCCTTGATAAGAGCCTATGGGAGGTCAAAGCATGTTCTCGAGTCTGATCGGTGTGATAAGGAGACATTCGAATGTCTCGAGATGAAATTTAGGAAAATAACTCAATTTTGATAATCGAAAATAAGGGACAACATCGCGCTATCCTGCTTCCTAAATTTATTCTAAATTGGTTTAAAGGCTTTGGAGGGTGGACAAGATACCGTTAGAAAGTTAACTCGATGAGGGTCAACCTAAAATTATTCCTAATATCCTATAAAGTCACTTTTCAAGGGAATAAATTTTCAAGTTTGGATTAATTTTGCTGCTAGCAAAGCAAATGAGAGACCAGGTGCGTCAAAATTTGAAAAACCATTCTGGACTTATTTGGTATCAAAAAATTGCAAATAATACCTTTCCAAGAAGTGAATTTCATGAACGTTTTAGGAAAAATGCTAGATGGATTTGTAAAAATCATTTCATTGGCTTAAAGGGCCCAACTAGAATGCACTTTGTTTACTCCAGGGATTTTGGATAGTCTACGTTTGAAAAATCATAACTCTTTCATCCGGAATGATCCATGGATGAACAAGACTTGTTTTAAAGGTATTTTGACACAATTTCAAAGAAAAATATTATAAAATTCACAAAAAATCACTTGTGATTTTTCAATTTATAATAGTGCTACTACTAGCAGGGGACAAAGTAAAGTGGAGGATATTTTTTATTTTCTTTATGTTTACGAGTCTAAACTCAAGTCATCGACAATTGTACATCTATGACTGAAGGGAAAGAGTGGCATAAGTGTCACAAACTCATTTGCACAGCCCCGAAATATTTTAGGATGATGAAATAGCCTGTTGATCATACCACTTAAGGTTTTGACTCAAAAACAAGGCATGAACATTTTGGGAACACGTGTAAGGCCATTTTCATTGTAAAATTAGAAGATTTGAGCTTGTTAAACTAGGATTATAAATCTGGAAAACTTAATTTTCCCCAAGATATTTTGCTAGCTTTAAGGAAAATGCTAAGTTCATGCTAATCCTCATTGGTTGAGGTTAACATGCTTAGCTTGAGGAGGTTTTGAAAATTAGTTTTTGATAACCATCAAACATGCATTTAGACAGGGAGAAGATGATGAACATACAAGGGGATGACACAAAACATAAATGGGAATGCAAACTTTACCAATAGTCTTGACAAAGAAAGTGTTATGTACTTTGACAAGAAAATGTTATGGAAGCTGAAATGACAATGGTTCATGACAAGATGCAAGCTAATGTATAAATATGCTTGAAATATGTTAGCCTAATGATTCATACATGGATTAATCATAACAAGATGCATGGATATGGCATAAAATGCATGAGCAAGAGCTATCAAAATGATGAGGATGAAATAAGGCATTTTGCACATCAAAGGGGCATTATGTCATTTACATCCTAAACTACAACAACCAAAGGCCAATAATGCATGAGAATCCTAAGAGGGTGATGGAAACATGGAGAGCTCACTAAAATGATGAAGATGCTAAAAAACAAAAACTAAAAGTGATAAAGTAAGAAGTTACACCAATAAAACTTTAATTTTTGGCCAAATAGTTGAAGCAGCAAAGATAGCTTGAATTTCTCTCTTTTCCTTGTTGTTAATAAGCAAGAAAAAGAGAAAAACAATAAGGTTTTGGTTCTGGTATGGATAAGGGTGATTTTTAAAATGTGTAATGGTTAGGAATAAGTGTTTTAGGGCTATATTTGGGTGGTGAGTGAAGAGCTATGGGGTTATGGTTTTCTTAATGCAAGAATGGGTTTTGGTAGCTGAAAATGAGCTGAAATCTAACCTTTTTTAGTTGAGATATAAGTGGTCTATTTATATAAGCATTTTGGAGCCAAATTAGAAATGTTTTTAGTCATATCTCAAGGGGGAAAAAGTGATGTCAGCTTAGTGGCTATAGAGTGATTGTAGGGAGTCACTTGCTACCAATGTGATGACATAGGGCAGCTGGTTTAAATGCTGAAATGATTTTCCATCAAATAGGGTGGCTGATGGTGATCTTGGTCAATGAACTATGGAGGAATTTGGTGATCATGTGACATTAACACTTTTGATCTAATTTAGAAGTTAGAAAAATGTTTTGATTAATTCAAAAGTCCAAATTCATAATCTGATATGGGTTTTAATCTTTTTTGATGCAAAGAAATGAGTTAAAATTGAGTTTTGACCAATGGTGGATGGGTAAAAAATGCTTGGACCGTGGAAAATGGCCTATATGCATCAATACATTGTAGAATGTATAGATACATTTGGTCCAAAAACCTTGAGTGTATAGACATAATGAATATTGTTTCAATACAATGATCATTGTAACAACACTATGAACCATTGTATTGATACATGTTGATATGTATCGATACATTTTTTTACAGAATGCACATTTTGGCCTTGGCATGGCCTAATATCAATCCATGAGCTCCTGTATTAATACATAAGCTTATGTATCGATACATTTACATTTTGTATCGATACAAATGGGGACATTTGAAATTATTGGCATATTGCAGTGTTGTAACGATACATGAGAACCATGTATCAATAGATTCAAGCAAAATTATGAATTTTTGCATATATTTTTTCCCCGAATACCTTGAACTATGTCATTTGATATCACATCTTTGCATTTACCTTTGATATAATCCATAGGCCTTTTTGACCTCCTTAAAATATCACCAGGCCTCTTATGTCCATGCCTTAGGTTGCTAAAATTTAGCCCAAACAAAACAAGGTGTCTACAATAATAATCTCATTTCTTTTCATGATTGGGCACTATAAACACATTCTCCTTATTGGGATAAATGATATTGATGCTTTGGTATCATACAAAAACTTCTCTTTCTACCATTTTTAGAATTGAAGTTCTACTTTCAATTGAAAAAAATGAATTCACATAATAATCTCCTTTCTTTTATTGATTAGGCACCCCTAATTCATTCTCTTTATTAGGATAAATTAATCGATGCTTTGCTTCCATAAGAAAAACTACACTTCCTACCATTTTTTAGAATCAAAGCTCATCTATCAATTAGGATAAAAATAGATTCACGTAATATCTCCTTTGTTTTCATGATATGGAACCATAAACACTTTATTATCTTTGGGATAAATGGCATTGATGCTTTAGTTTTATAGGAAAAGCTCTTCTTCCAACCATTTTTTAGAGACAAAGTTCATTTTTCAATGAGGACAAACACAGATTCACATACCAATCTTCTTTCTTTTCATGATTGGGTACCATAAACCCGTCCCACTCATTGGGATAATGGAATTGATACTTTGGTTTAATAAGAAAAACTTCACTTCCCAATTTTTTTTATAATCAAGGTCAATCTATCAATTGGGATAAACATGGATTCATGTAATAATCTCCTTTTTTTTTCATTATTGAACACCATAAACACATTCTCCACATTGGGATAAATGATATTGATGCTTTGGTTTCATAAGAAAATAGCCTTTTTCAACCATTTTTAGAATTCATGTTCGTCTGTCAAATTGGACAAACAAGGATACACATAATAATCTGTTCTTTTCATGGTTGGGCACCATAAACATAATATTCTCATTAGGATAAATGATATTAATGCTTAGGTTTCAAAAGGAAAACTTCTCTTTCTACCATTTTTAGAATTAAAGTTCATCTTTTAATTAGGATAAATATGGATTCACATAATATCTCATTTCTTTTCATGATTGGGTCCTGTAAGCTCGTTCTACTCATTGGGATAAATAAATTGATGCTTTGGTATAATAAGAAAAACTTCACTGCCCACCATTTCCTGGAATCAAAGTTTGTCTGTCAATTAGGATAAACATGAATTCATGCAATAATCTCTATTCTTTTCATGATTTCGTACCATAAACACATTCTTATCATTGGCATTAGGATATTGATGCTTTTGTTTCTTAAGAGAAACTTCTCTTTCTGCAATTTTTAGAATTAAAGTTCTTCTTTCAATTGGGATAAACATAGATTCACATAATAATCTCCTTTCTTTTCAGGAGTACGCACCATAAACATGTTTTTCTTATTGGGATAAATGATATTAATGCTTTAGTTTCATTAAAAAAAAACTTCTCTTTCTTCCTTTTTTAGAATTGAAGTTCATCTTTTGATAAGGATAAACATGGATTCACATAATAATCTCCTTTCATTTCATGATTGGGCACCATAAACACATTCTCCTTATTGGGATAAATGATATTGATGCTTTGGTTTCATAAAAAATTTCTTTTTCTACCATTTTTAGAATTAAAGTTCGCCTTTCAATTAGGATAAAAATGAATTCACATAATAATCTCCTTTCTTTTATTGATTAGGCATCACCAATTCATTTTTCTCATTGGGATAAGTGAATTAATGCTTTGGTTCAATGACAAAAACTTCACTTGCCACCATTTTTTAGCGTTAAAGTTCATCCGTCAATTAGGATAACCATGTATTCACATAATAATCTTCTTTTTTTTCATGATTAGGTAAAATAAAGTTCATCCCTCAATTAGGATAACCATGTATTCATATAATAATCTTTTTTTTTCATGATTAGGTTCAATAAGCTTATTCTACTTATTAGGATAAAAGAATTGATGCTTTGGTTTCATAAGAAAAACTTCACTTTCTAACATTTTTAGAATTGAAGTTCATCTTTCAATTAGGATAAACATGGATTCACATAATAATCTCTTTTTTTTCATGATTGGGTACCATAAGCTTGTTCTAGTTTTTGGGTTAAAAGAATTGATGCTTTGGTTTCATAAGAAAAATCTAACTTCCCACCATTTTTTAAATTCAAAGTTCATCAGTCAATTGGGATAAATAAGGATTCATGTTATAATATTTTCTCTTTTCATGATTGGGCCCCATAAACACTTCTGCTTATTGGGATAAATGATATTAATACTTTGGTTTCATAAAAAAAACTTCTCTTTCTACCATTTTTAGAGCTAAAGTTCTTTTTTCAATTAAGATAAACATGGATTCAAATAATAATCTCTTTTCTTTTCATGTTTAGGCACCAAAAACACATTCTACTTATTTGGATAAATGATATTGATGTTTTGGTTTCATAAGAAAACTTCTCTTTCCACCATTTTTAGAATTGAAGCTTGCCTTTTAATTGGGATAAAAACGAATTCACATAATAATATCTTTTCTTTTATTAATTAGGCACAACCAATGCATTCTTCTCATTGGGATAAATGATATTGATCTTTGGTTTCATTAGAAAAACTTCTCTTTCTACTATTTTTAGAATTAAAGTTCTTCTTTTAATTAGGATAAACTTGGATTCAAATAATAATCCCCTTTCTTTTCATGATTGGGCACTATAAACACAGTCTCCTTATTGGGATAAATAATATTGAAGCTTTGGTTTTGATAAGAAAAACTTCTACATTTTTAGAATTAATATATGTTTGTCGATTTGGACAAACATGGTTTCACATAATCATCTCCTTTCTTTTCATGATTGGGCACCATAAACACAATCTCCTCATTGGGATAAATGATATTGATGCTTTGGTTTTATAGGAAAAATTCTCTTTATACCATTTTTTAGAGTTGAAGTTCGCCTTTCAATTTAGAAAAAATGGATTTATGTAATAATCTTTTTACTTTTATTAATTGGGCACCCCCAATTCATTCTCCTCATTAGGATATATGAATTGATGTTTTGGTTTCATAAGAAAAAATTGACTTCTAACTATTTTTTTAAAATTGAAGTTCATCAATTGATAGGGATAAACATGCATTAACGTAATAATCTTCTTTGTTTTCATGATAAGGAACCATAAACTCATTATCCTCTTGGGGATAAATGACATTTATGCTTTGTTTCATAAGAAAAGCTTTTCTTCCAACCATTTTCTAGAAACAAAGTTTATTTTTCAACTAAGACAAACACAGATTCACATAACAATCTTCTTTCTTTTCATGATTGGGTACCAGAAGCTTATTTCACTCATTGGGATAATTGAATTGATGCTTTGGTTTTATCAGAGAAACTTTATTTCCTAACATTTTTTAGAATCAAAGATTATCTATCAATTGGGATAAATATGGATCCACAAAATAATCTCGTTTCTTTTCATGATTGGGCACCGTAAACATATCTATTCATTAGGAAAAATGATATTGATGCTATGATTTCAAAAGAAAAACTTTCTTTCTACCATTTTTAGAATTGAAGTTTTTCTTTCAATTGGAATAAACACGGATTCACATAATAATCTCCTTTTTTTTCATGACTGGGCACCATAAACACATTCTCCTTATTGGGATAAATGATATTAATGCTTTGGTTTCATAAGAAAAACTTCCCTTTTTGCCATTCTTAGAATTAAAGTTCTATTTACAATTGGGCCAAACATAGATTCACATAATAATATCCTTTCTTCTCATTATTAGGCACTGTAAACACATTTTCCTCATTGTGATAAAAGATATTGATGCTTAGGTTTCATAAGAAAAACTTCTTTTTCTACCATTTTTAGAATTGAAGTTAATCTTTCAATTGGGATAAACATAGATTCTCATAATAATACCATTTCTTTTCATGATTGGGTACCATAAGCTCATTCTACTCATTAGGATAAATGAATTGATGCTTTGATTTAATAACAAAAACTTCACTTCCCTTCCCTTCATTTCTTAGAATCAAAGTTTGTCTATCAATTAGAATAAACAAGGATTCATGTAATAATCTCCTTTCTATTCATGATTGGGCACCACAAACACATTCTCCTCATTGGATAAATGATGTTGCTATTTTGGTTCCATAAGAAAAACTAATCTTTCTACCATTTTAGAATTAAATTTCTTCTTTCAATTGGGAAAAACATAGATTCACAAAATAATCTCTTTTCTTTTCATAATTTGGCACCGTAAACATATTCTCCTCGTTAGGATAAATGATATTGATGCTTTGGTTCCACAAGAGAAACTTCTCTTTCTACCATTTTTAGAATTGATGTTCGCCTTGTGATTAGGATAAAATTGAATTCACATAATAATCTCTTTTTTTTATTTGACTGGCACCTCTAATTCATTCTCTTTGTTGGGATAAATAAACTGATGCTTTGGTTCCATGAGAAAAACTTTATTTCCCACTAACTTTTAGAATCAAAGTTCATCTATCAATTAGGATAAACACAGATTCACATAATAATCCCTTTTTTTCATGATAAGGAACCATAAACTCATTATCCTCTGTGGGATAAATGACATTGATGCTTTCCTTTCATAAGAAAAGCTTTTCTTTCAATCATTTTTTAGAAACAAAGTTCATCTTTCAAGTAGGACAAACATAGATTCACATAACAATCTTCTTTTTTTCATGATTGGGTACCATAGGCACGTTCCACTCATTCGGATAATTGAATTGATACTTTGGTTTCATAAGAAAAACCTTACTTCCCATCAATTTTTAAAGTCAAAGTTCATCTATGTGAATAATCTCAGTTTTTTTCATGATTGGGCACCATAAACATATTCTCCTCATTAGGATAAAAGATATTGATGCTTTGGTTTCACAAGAAAAACTTTTCTTTCAACCAATTATAGAATTGAAGTTCATCTTTCAATTGCTATAAACATGGATTCACATAATAATCTCCTTTCTTTTCATGATCGGGCACCATAATCGCATTCTCCTTAGTAGGATAAAAGATATTGATGCTTTGGTTTCATAAAAAAAAACTTTTCTTTCTACCATTCTTAGAATTGAAGCTCGTTTTTCAATTGGGATAAATATGGATTCACATAAAAATCTCCTTTCCTTCATGATTGGGCACCATAAAAACATTTTTCTCATTAGGATAAATGATATTGATGCTCTGGTTTCATAAGAAAAATTTTTCTTTCTACCATTCTTAGAATTGAAGCTAGTCTTTCAATTGGATAAACATGGATTCACACGATAATCTCCTTCCTTTTCATGATTCGGCACCATAAACACATTCTTTTCATTGGAATAAATGATATTGACGCTTTGGTTTCATAGAAAAAACTTCTCTTTCTACCATTTCTAGAATTGGGTTAAAACAGATTCATGTAATAATCTCTTTTGTTTTCATGATAAAGAATGATAAACTTATTATCCTCTTTAGGATAAATGAATTGATGCTTTTGGTTTCATAAGAAAAGCTTTTCTTCCAACCATTTTTTAGAATCAAAGTTCATCTACCAATTGGGATAAACATGGATTCACGTAATAGTCTTATTTCTTTTCATGATTGGGCACCATAAACAAATTCTCCGCATTGGGATAAATAATATTTATGCTTTGGTTTCATAAAAAAAACTTCTTTTTCTACCATTTTCCGAATTAAAGTTT